>JACXGM010017953.1:0-19388 GCA_016801145.1 Umbra pygmaea | reverse complement strand
GCTGGTGGAAGGGCTTTCTCATATAGAGCTCCAATTCTGTGGAATGATCTGCCAACCCATGTGAGAGATGCAGACTCAGTCTCAACATTTAAGTCTATGCTGAAGACTCATCTCTTCAGTAAGTTCTATGGTACAGTGTAGTCTGGCCCAGGGGGCTAAAAGAGAACGGCGGCACTGTTAATGAACCGCCCATGCTGGCCTGCCTGGTAGGCTCCCCTCTCTCTACTGGGATATCCTCACTCCAATGCTACCCCTGCGGTGGTTACAGTCTGCTGGTGACCCTTTGGAGGTGTGGTCTTGGCAATGTGGGTGGGTCGGAAGCATGCCTGCTTGCTCCTGCCCGAGGCCCCCCTTGTGCAGGACCAAGTCTCTTGTCCCCCCGTCTCAGCCCCAGATGTTATGCTGCAATAGTTTATGTGCCGGGGGACTAGGGTTTTATATATTCATTTTGGGGTCAGAGCTGTGTCAAGTTACTAGACCCAAGGTATGCCCACTCTAATGTTCCTGATGTCATGTTCATCCTAGGAGGACCCTAGGAACATGCGACAGGACCATGTGGCCTGATGACTCCTTCCTGTCCCCTTCCTGTGCCCAGCCCGCTGCTGTGCTGGATCCCATGTCACTGCGGTTGATGATCCCGTTTCCACCCGATGACGCCAGCTTTCATATCCAGGCGGCTTCACGGTCTTCCGTTGCAAGACCACCGAACTGTATTGATGCTACATAAAGACTATGGTTACAGTCCACCCATCATGTCTTCATTGCTGGACAATAATTGAACGCTGATTGACCTTATTACAATGGGCTGTGTACCTTCAGATCCCCCACCCGGTACAGCCAGAAGAGGACTGGCCACCCCCTTGAGTCTGGCCTCTCTTTAGGTTTTTTCCCAGGTCCCTCCTACTAGGGAGTTTTTCCTAGCCACTGCGCATCACTTGTGTTGCTTGCTTTTGGGGGTCTCGGGCCAGATGTCTGTCAAAGCCCTTTGTGACAACTGCTGTTGTAAAAAGGGCTTTATAAATAAATTTGATTGATTGATTGCTCCTCATTCACACCTGAAAACTAGTAACACTAACGAGTCACATGACACCGGGAGGAAAAATTGCTATTTGGGCCCATTTGGACATTTTCACTTAGGGGTGTACTCACGTTTGTTGCCAGTGGTTTAGACCTTACTGGCTGTGAGTTGAGTTATTTTGAGACTTTCCCTTCAACACATTAAATCATTTAGCATTTTTTGTACCTGCAATTTGGGACTAACTATTTGGCCTCTTTGGAACTTCTCAAAGCACTGTCAGACCTCTAACTGTCATCCAACGTAATATGACCAATTCTGCTGCATTTGTAATTATAATAGTTCCTTCAATGTCCTGTCCATGTAGTGTTTCCATTATTTTGTTTCCTGTATGTTGATTATCCAACTAATGTGATCACTGAAGTTGAGTGATTTAGTTACATCAACGTAAAACTCAAATTCTATGTGGTGTTTATAATTAACTCCTGTCATATGTAATATAATTCCTGTTTAGCCCATTCCTCTGGAGCGGTATTTATGTCCCGAATGTGACTGTATAGTTTACTTCAGTTCCTGACAGAATCCCACATGATCTGCAAAAGTCCTGTTCCTGTGTAAACCACTGATGAAGAGTCTTAACAAATGGTTTAACTTCACCATTGATCGCTAGCTAATGTGGATTACTGCATTTTGTCAAATCCTGATCTGCTTTGCTCAATTAGAAATGTTTGTATTAACAAAACCCCTGTCTTTAGAATTTCTAATGAGATTTGTTCTGCTTCAACAGGGATTGCTCTTCAACCATGTTCTTATCAAAACAATATGAAGGATGAATGCAAAATTTTATTGTTAAAGGAACTGAAATTGGCAAATGCTTCAGTATACAGACAACCTTTGGGAGAAAATGTATAGTACACACAACCTGTCAAATCAGCAGCTAATATAATGAAGATCTCAGTCAAGAGAACCAGGATGTTGATGATTGAAAAACAAATGTCATATGCTACATTGATATATATTTTGCCCTACTCATATTCATGTTTTATAGAATCTGTAACTTTTGTAGTCATGGCATTAAAATGAAGTAATAATGATAGTGCATATTGATGGCAAAATAAATTATTCTTCCTGGTAACCAATCCTAATCAATCTATTGAATAATTTTCCATGGATATTTTTACATCACACTTTTCAAAGATTAAATCCTTAAAACTATTTTATGAAATTAAAGCCAAAAGACAAAAAATGGCAGTTCATTACATATTTACAATTGTAATACATGTAACTATTGTCACAGATATAAAACATAATGATTAAAACAGATCAGTATCAAATACTTGTGTGTCACTAACCACAGTTCATTTTACAAAAATATCTCAAAGCCTTTTCCCTCATTGTAGAATACAGTGTTACTTTAAAATAACTCCATTACTTTCCCAGGAAACTTGATTGACTTTTGTTTGCGTGCAGAAAAACATATACAGAATGTTTGTGCACACTCAATACAAAATTAACAGAAGTAACAAAAAAGTGTAGACACAGGATTGCAGCAATTTCTCAAGCATGTAGCTATAGTTTTCAATTCTGGAGAAACCAAAGTAGAATGGTAATATCAGTGTACTATATTTCCACAGAGGATAACAATGTGCAATACCAACACTCCCTTGGAATGTTTTATTTTCCTCTCTAACAGAATGTTAAATAATGTTACCAATAGCTGCAGCTTTCATAGATTAGCTTAGTGTCAAGAGACTAACTAACACAATGTACAAAAAAACACAAAACATATATGTAAACATTTTTGTGAAAACAGGAACATCTGAGAACATTCAAAACGTCCTCAAGTCACTGCTCAATTTCTATTTCGTTGCTGGCTTTTGCATGTCCTGATGCAAATGGTACAATTAATATTAGTTTCACAGACACATTTTGTCTCTGTTATAAAATATGAGAATCATAGGCATAAACACACAGGTAACTCTCGCAGACCTTCACTATCAGTGTACTTCCTCTTTTGAAATAGTAATTGAAGCAAAATACTTGAGCCCAATTAAATGTTGGCCCTTAGCCTTTATTCCTTTGGACTTCACCCAGTGATCACAATTAAAGGACTGGCTTAGTAAATCAATATATAAATATATTCACTGAACTTTGCAATGAAGTGTTAAGAGTGTATTTAAGTTGTGCTTTCCTAACTGTACTGCATATAGCCTATATTTTGTAAGTTAATACAGGGAAAGTTGCATACATTTCCTTTGTTCCATTATTAACTTTTTCAGCTTTGACTGGACTTACTTACTACCCAATGCATGTTATATCAATATTGGATTGTTTGTAAGGACTTGGTAATGTAAGCCCCCCCCTGCAAAAAAAGGTGAACATTGGCAGTGGGGGGTTAAAAGAACGTAAATATATCTTGGCCCATATCCCACTGTTGTGTCACAGAAGAGCTAAATAAATAAACATGTTACATTGTTGTCAACCAGTCCCCTGTTGATTTTTTAATCAGACATAGCTAAGTGGTAGTTGGTGCATGAAAACACATTGCACCCAACCTGTACCAAAATAGAGAGCAGTATTGCTATTCATTTGCGCTGTATATCTGAAAGATTATTCTGTATTGTGTCTCCTAGGAAGCAAAATACTTAACTTAGTCTAAAAAAAGTCTGCATGTCATTACTATGCCCTGTAGGCAAATTGGTCAATGTCCCAGCAAATTGGTCAATGTTTTTCTTTGAACTCTTCGTCTTGTATAAAAGAAGAGGCACCGACTGCCAAACAATCTGACAACACAAGTTGGTCATCAAAACTGAAACCTTGTTTTGTTTAATATTCCTTGTAGGATTAAAGATGTATGTAGATTACTTCTAGAGACTTAAATATACACTGCATTCCAAATTATTATGCAAATTATATTTTCCACTGATTTTCTTAAATAGTCGATGCAAATGACAGTCAGTATCATTTTCAAGTCACCAACCGTTAGAACAAACCATCCAATGAAACCTGTATTTTTTCTCAAATACCTGTTTGCTGCTTTGTAATGGCATTTTAGCAGCTGCTCTCTTATTCCGATGAATTTGTCTGGCAGTAACCTTGCTCAGTATGCCTTTATCTGCGCAAAACAGTCTGTGTTCTGAATCAGCCACAAATCTCTTCACAGTAGAATGATCATACTTAAGTATTTGTGAAATATCTAATGTTTTCATACCTTGTCCAAGGCAAGGCATTGCACTATTTGATGCTTTTCCACAGCAGAGATCCTTTTTCTTTCCCATATTGCTTGAAACCTGTGGCCTGCTTAATAATGTGGAACATCCTTCTTAATTAGTTTTCCTTTAATTGGGCTCACCTGGCAAAATAATTATCACAGGTGTCTGAGATTGATTTCAGTGATCCAAAGAGCCCAGGGACACAATACCATCTATGAGTTATATTGAAAAACTAAATATTTAATGTTTATGACACTTACTTCCAATTTGCATAATGATTTGGAACGCAGTGTACAGTTGAACCCCTTCCAAATGTAAAGTGTAATTATAAACACTTGCAACAATCTGGAATAGTATGAAGGGATAGGGATACACATTTAGTTGACTGTTATTGTTTAAATACTTTCTATTAATCTACTGTTAGTGCACACATATAATATACATAAATAATACAGAAACCTTATTCCTGGAGTGCTAAAAGCAAAAGCACAGCTTTTACCCGGATCTACAACATGCTAAAATACTGCTCAAATGAGAAATAAAAGACAGAGCTTTATATTTCAGAGTTTTTAAGGTAGTAAAGGTGAAATAAAAAATAAAAAAATAAAAACATCTCTATTTCCAGTGGCTGCAAGAGTCAGAATGCCCTCCATAGTGGACTCTTTAAAAACTGAGAAGGACTCATTGGTGGAGAGAGAGAGACCAGGGATGACAGGAACTCATAAGTAGATAGGCATGAATTAAAAACGACAGTATGTTTTCCCTCCAACCACAGATGTAGTTAACCTATTTTAGCTTTCATTTAGGTAATGATTTGAATCAGGTGTGCTGAATTAGGGTTGAAGAGAACACATACAGGACGGTAGATCTCCAGGAACAGGATTGGGCAGCGCTGGTGTAAACCATGTTTTCTACAGACCAAATCAATTTGTCTGCCTTCAGACTCTGGGGTCTGGAGGCAGATGGCTCGGTGGTTAGGGAGTCAGAATTTTAGTCAGAAGGTTGCCGGTTCGATTCCTGACTGTGCCAACTGTCATTGTGTCCTTGGGCACGGCACTTTATCCTAAGATGCTCAGGGGGATTGTCCCTGAACTTACTGTAAGTCGCTCTGGATAAGAGTAACTAAATTACTAAAACGTTAATGGAACTGTCATGGCAACATATAGGGGAAAGTGCCATGGGGGAAAGCTTTTGTGTGTGTTATAATGTAATTAATACATATGTCATTAAGGATTTGACAAATGTTCACTTCGTCAGATCAGAGTTTTTTTTTAACTGTGTGCCGATGATAGCATCATACTTTTATCCTCTTAGTCTCTATTCCACTGAACTCTTTACACAATGGTAGTTGTCATAGTTATGAGACTCCACAAATTCTTGTCAAGTTTGTTGATAATTGATGACATTGTTGCTTATGCAATTTTGGGCTATTAAATTTGATTCAGACTCACTTCAGATTTGTATCCAATTTAGTACCATATAATTAGTTTTATTCATTAGGTTTTTGCTTGTTCAGAGCCGTTTCAAACTGCCATTGTAAAAAAGATTTAAGGTGCTCTGTAGAATTCTAGTCGTAACAATTTAACTATTTTCTCTTTCCAGCTGT
Source organism: Umbra pygmaea (assembly GCA_016801145.1). Lineage (NCBI taxonomy): Eukaryota > Metazoa > Chordata > Actinopteri > Esociformes > Umbridae > Umbra > Umbra pygmaea. The sequence goes on along the minus strand of JACXGM010017953.1, from coordinate 13,555 downwards.
CCATCTTACAACCGCTGAAGATTTTTATTCTAGATATAAATAAAAGAAAAAATACATATTGGATTGTGATTCTCTGCAGTATGCAGTTCTTTTTAACATAAAAAAGCAAAGTCTAAAATGTATCTATCATATTAAATACGGACTCGCGTGTGCCCATTGATAGAACACTGTGGAATCATTTCGTCATTGAAATTCCTGTTGAAATGCTAAATATGCACTGTGTAGTGTAAGAAATCATGGTTCCATATAAAGGACTTTTTGATTTTAAAATATCATGAGAAAAAAATCTACAGCTTTTGGAAACTGGAAATAGAAAGTGAAAATTGTTCTGTTTTCACTATGAAATAATTCTACACAGTGTTAACCTACAAAATCCAGAGCCAGCTGGTTTTCTGATCCACCTCAGCATTAATTACACATGGGGCCAGGAAAGTTAATTGTTTGTTTCTTGTTTTGCATCATGACATATGGTCTAAAACAACCAAAATGCCTGGCACCAAATATTACTGTACATAAAGATTTTAACCAAAAAACAGGGCCAAACAAGTTATTTTCTTAAGTTTGACAAACACAGCCAAAGGCAGGGTGATTTGTAACAAGAACAAACCAAGTTTTTGCTATTATGAGGCTGGAGGTGTTAGGGTGAGGTTTTGTAACAACTCCATTAATCATTTCTGGGTCATTCTCCATGGGTCACTCTGATGGGGATTTAGTGGTGAGACAAGTACAAAAGGAAACCCAAACCAGGCACGATTTTTAGAATTCCTTCCCACAAAAACAGAAATGTTTTTTGGATCTGTAAAGTCTAGGCTACTGTATAGATTCCTTTATGTATAGTGTTGGTATGCCGCTTCATGAAAGTTTAGGACTCCAGTAAATAATAATAAAAAAAAAACAGGGGCATCAACGCCCATCGTCTTATCACACAGATGTTTCAAAATACCCTGAGGGTGGACTTTGAACAATTCTCACAGCCAAGCTTCAATTCAGAAAATCCATCCACAATTAAAGGTTATCTTTAAGCGTGTGTGTATGAAACATGTTCTGGAAATGCCAATGTGCAAAGGCACAACTAAGAAAATGTGAGTAGGGAAGAACAGAAGGATAACACTGGTGGTTTGGTTCTCATCTGGCATTCATCTTCCAAAATCCCTCTCTTACTTTCTTTATTTTCGCTTATCTCTTCATATTTTCCTTTTTGTCCCTCTCATCTGGTAGCATTACTGGTGGACCTCGTTGGCTATGAGACTGTCTTCACCGGACTGGAAATCTGCTTCATTGAGATTATTCCCAGCATTGAACATCTCGTCCTGTGAGGACCCTTGGTCTTCCTCTCCACTCCCTGTGCAAGCCTCATCTGTAACAGGGTCCTGTAAGACCTGGGCAATGTACGTTGGCTGCTAAGGAAGAAAACACACATTTAATGAAGGACACCACACAGTACCTTACCAATGACATTGGCACCTATTGCCACTTAATATTAATAAATATTATGGCTTCATTATTCATCATAACAAACACATTGGTCAACCCCAAAATAAATATGATGATAAACTCAAATCAAAGAGTTATTGCCACCCTTCATGAAATTAAATGTACCTGGTTTGAGGCCAAAATTTGATACATTGTTTTATATCGATGACTTTTGTGCACATTTAATGAACGGTGGCAATGCATCCTCAGTTTACAGTAGCAAATCTATGGTCTTTCCGCACAGTTAATGTCATAGAAAATAAACATTTAATACAATCCAGAACCTGTACATATAGTTGAGCAGTGAAATAGCAAATATGGTTTACATGTTTAAAAGATGAGTATGAATTATATAGTGGCAAGGAAAAGTAGGTGAACCCTTTGGAACCACCTTGGTTTCTGCATGAATTGGTCAAACAGTTGAATCTGATCTTCATCAAACTCACAACAAAAGACAAACACAGTCTGCTTAACCATATTTTTCTTGTTAATATTGACTACAACATTCACAGTGCAGTGAGGAATAATTATGTGTACCCCTAGGCTAATGATGTCTCCAAAGGCTAATTAAGGTCAAGACTCAGCTAACCTGACTCACAAATGTTGAGTTTGCTTCTCACAAGAGGCATTGCCTGATGTGAACTATGCCTCAAACCAAAGACATATAGAAAAATTGTACACTTGCATGAAGCTGGAAAGGGAGACAGTTCAGAAAACATGCGTCTACACTTGCCGCTGCAATGTTTGCTACTGTTTCACGCTGCCTTCAGCACCCCCTGCTGTGTACAACGTGTAGCGCAACTCATTTAACATCTAACTTGAATAATCAATAATTTTCATCAATACTCAACCGGCCCAGTGTTCATTGTCACATCCCTACGATTTAGTAATCTCTCTTGACAGTTATGCATGATTTCATAAAATTTCATAGAAATGCTATGGGACCACATGGTACAGTATTATAAGTTGCCTCATTGCAGCATAAATGCAACACTGTTTGTATCCTGTACATGGTATTCCGTCTATGCCCGGGGGCTCTGCTCGTGGTAGCACTAATTGGTACAGTGTTGCACAGATTAGGTGGGTAATTAGTCAGACAACGAGCAGTGTGATAAGAATTGGACAGTTTGGTGACACATGCATGGAGGAAGCATGTGATTGCACTTTCGACCATCCAACACCTGCTGAGGTGTTGCCGAAGAGACCCATTTGTACTGTATCTGATATTGACAAATGTACACTGAACTACCTGTGATTAGTTTTAAATGTACAAACAGTCTTTACCCTCCCTCCTGCCACTGCCAAATGTAGGTGGTCATTACACTTCAGACTACCGGGCCAATATCTGGTCCCAGTCCACCCCTGAAGATGGAGAATGTTGTCAACACATATTTCATGTTGGGTCATTCCTGAGGATTGGCAGCTGTGGCATTTTAAACCTGGGTAACAGTTCATCACAGGGTTGTTGTCAAAGAGGAACCATTAGTAAAAAAGGCTTACTTTTCCTATCAGACATTGTTGTATCTATCTTAGAACACCTTTTTGCCTACTTAAACACTGACCCACCCACACTCCCCTTTTCAAATGCACTGAATATTCAAAATACACAACAGTTTTCTGCCTACCTGCACCTTATTCGAAGGCACGGAGAAAGAGCAGTGTGTCGGGCGGCCATTTTCAACCACATCAACATCTGTTTCCTTGGTGTCAATCTGCTAGAGAAAGGGGTGGGGTTGGGAAAAAGGAAGGGAGTGGTCAGAGATTCCCTGGTACTCCTGGGTCTAACTCTGATACCTGAAGTGACTGGACATTTGGCCTGTTGGTGGGTCGTACCTTGAGCACAGTGACCCGTACCTTGTAGTTGTGAGCGCTGAGGTACTTGAAGTGGCCGAAGCAGACGTGTGACAGGCATACCACGATGGTGATGATTAGGACAACAAAAGTGAACATAGACGTAGGGGTCACAAAGCCTGGGTCATAGGGAAGTGCAAAAATGTTGTTTAATCGGAGCTTCCCCTCCAAACACCTTTCCATATGTCCAATATGTTTAGGGAAAGAAAAACATCCCATAAACCCTTACCTGTTCGCATGGTGGAAAAGAAGAGCAGCCAAAAGAGACAAAGAATGGGAGCCGCCACCACCTGGTTGACAGCACCAGAATGTATTTTCTTATCCAGCTTTGAGGGGAGGTAAGCATAATACATGTTGTATCTATCCACAAGGTGCTTTAGCAGCATGTACATTAGACCTAGGAAAAGGGATACAATGTTTGGAATTAGAACTGGTGTTAAGACAGATATAACTTAACTGATATTCTGTGTTTTCTTCAGGGCCTGCGTCACTGTAGTTGATTTCCCTTTCAAGGTATAAGGGGGCCTTGATGTTTTTAATGAAATCCAATATCCTGGGTCATTGAATTTTATGTTTTATTACATATTTATCCCAAAAATAAAAAATAAAGTTTGTGTAAATGCATAGAAACCATGATGAACAGGGCTTTTCAATGCATATTGGCGAGCACCCAGGGCTCCTGGACCAGTGTTTAAGGGCCAAAGAACAACGTCAACATCACAATGCTGCACACATGTCTCACTATATTTCTATATGTTTTTCAAATTCCAGCTAATTTTCACTTCCAAAAAGTGTTGGTGTTGTGCAGGATGATGTCCTACATCATTGCAGAGTTGTTATTTTGTCATTTTCATTTCCTACTTCCTGTCTGTAATGTTAGTCCAAAACAAGACCGTCTAATGACAGATTTGAGGTGCGATAGCTCTGGCTCTGATGAACCCACATGGATGAGCCACCACTCATTCTTTTCATCTGAATCTCCTCTTTCTAAGCTTAGTTGCATGTAGCATGTACGGTTCACAATATAATCGCGCTTGACGCTCTAGAGCATCAAACGGCTTTGAAGGGATTTATTACCGTTTTTTTTTCTCGCTTTGGTACCATTTTCACAAGTATGTGGTAAAACCACACAACTGTTAGTACAAAACTCATAGCAGATCTTCAAAAAGTCTGTTTTTTCAAACATGTACTTTGTCAATTGAACATGTCAATTGACAAAAATAATTTGCCCAAATGATTGTAGAGGATGTCTTCATTGATCCTTCACCTGATTACACATAGGATGGATATTTCGGAAATTGTAGTTTTTGTAAATGTACGTAATGTCAGTGTATTGCCTAATTTGAAACTGTGTAATCTGTCTTTTAGCATATGAATTTCAGCACTTCTAAGGCCGATTTGAAACATGTATTTTGCGTTGTTTGCTGTTGGATGAACTGATTGTTAAAAGTACTAAACTGAAAGAAGATCATACTGTTGTGTTTCTGTGATTAAACCAAATGTTCCCATTACATATTACAATGATCTTGTGTTTGCCACAATGATTATGTGGACTGAAAATGTGTGCAACTGACTAAAAGCATTCCATCAGGTTTTATAAGACTGACTAGCTGCGTTACAAGTGTGATCGGTTTGGATCTTTGTACTAAGAGTTTTGAAAATGTACAACTTACTTGTGAAAATAGTACCAAAGCAAATAAAAAAAACTGTACCAAAGTGACAATAAATATACTTTACAGTTGTGATGAGGTTTGGATGTTGGCTTTTTTCTCCACAAATTTACCAAATTCACTTGAAGCCATGAACACAATTCTGTCTTTTTCTGCACAGATAAGGAGGTAGGAAATAAATAGGGAGAAGTGGAATGAGTCAAATATGCTGATAGCAGAATATAAATTTAAATTTGATCTTTTTTTAAAATATATTTTTCTATACAGTAATTGTTTTCAATGTGCAAGTACATTAAACCTAACTGTAAATTCTGGTGAAAAGTTTAATAATAATAATTTTCTGCATTTGTAAAGAAATTATAAAGTATAACCTCAAACTGCATAAATATAAATTAATAAACACATACATACACATAATAAGCTAATATACACACATATACACACACATACATATATACATATATATATATATACACACAGTATATACACAATAATTATACAGAACACAGTTTAACAATTTGAATAAAAGGAAGAGTAGGCCAGCTGTAAAAGGTGTCTAAAGGCCTGCTTTTAAAGCCTCAACAGCCTGGACAGCCCTAAGGCTGAAGGGAGTTCTAAAAACATGTTCCTATGGAGGAATAGGCACAGTCACCCATTGTTCATAGCCAAGTTCTGGGTTCTTTCAGCATTTTGGTGTGGCTCAACCGTAAGCGGTGTGGTGGTTCATAAATGGAGAGTAACTCTTACAGGCATGACTAATGTGGCCATTAAAAGAGAGAGTAGTCAAAATTTACACCCAGATTCGCGTGATCAGTATTGCTTCAGTCTTGGTGCTGTTGAGCTGGAGGAAGTTGCTCTGCATCCAGCATTTGACCTCATCCAAGCATTTGGACAGGGTTGATAGAACAGATGTTGTGTCAGGCTTGGTTTTAAGGTACAACTGTGTGTCATCTGCATAGCAGGGGAATTGGATGCTGTGCTGTCTATAGATCTGGACAAGTGGGAGCACGTAGAGCTAGAAGCTAATAAGGCCTAGCACTGACCCTTGTGGGACACCACAGGTTATGATGGACTCTTCTGATTTTCCTTCACCATGGTAACATACTGCTTTTGGTTAGAGAGGTAGGAGGTAAACCAGTTTAGGGCGGTCCCACAGATGGCAGTGTGTTTACTATGCATATTTATATTATATTTATATTTAGGCAATGTAACAGCTGGAGTTCATTAGGCTATTTATTTTAATTATGCAATGTTGTTTATTGTAAATTTGTCTTGTTAGAAATTATAAAAAAGATTACAATCATTTGCCTCAAGATATAGCATTTAGGGTTAATTATACATTGTCTTGAGACAGACTCCTTCTGCTGGATGCTTGTCATTAATAAATAATAAATATGAAATGTCTCATCTGGCAGCCATCTCCTGTCCTTCCCAACATTTCTGGATATATTGCATAATTTTCCCACTTCTCTGGCAGCTAAGATACAGGCGCCTTCTCCAACAGACTGAACTGAAGAATCTTCAGTAAGCGCATTTTCCTCCATTAGATATTCTAGCAGTTCTTCTCACTCATAAGGCTGAGACTATTTGGCTTTAGCCCCAATATCCTAACTAAAATTCTACTACTGTAACATCCTACGAAAATCCTTACATTCTGCATCACCACCTGGTACTGGAACACCAATGAGCAGAAACGCAAAGAACTACAGAAAATGGTGAAGTCGGCCCTGTACAGGGACCAAACACACAGGAGTTCTACTTCTCATGGGGCTGGAGGAAGTTACACGCATGCTCAAGAAATAAGAACTGCATCCTTATAATCTAAACAACTACAGGTCAAACCTCCAGTTTATTATCTGTCACAGCACTGACACTGCCCTAGTCTATGTAATTAATGACTGCTGACTCCAGCCATTTTAACATCCTCCTGGACCTCTACCTTTGACACAGTCTCCCACAAACATCCTCCTTGACCACATTAAAACAGTCCTTCTTAATCAGTTTTATTTTTTGAATTGCGATTTGGAATACTGACTGTTCAAACTGCATTTACAAGAGACCAGATCAGATATGTCTGCATCCAAACAGCGAGGTCTTGATGTGTTAAACAATGAAAATGTCATGGGGTAGATTCCATGGGGGAAAGCTTGTGAATCGCCACATTTCCGACCAGCAAAATTAGCCTACATTTAGGTTATTTTAAATGTGTATTTCATACCTTTTGAAGTAAAATTGTGCATATCGTGATTGTAGATGTGAACTATAATATGTTCATATTATTATCAAACATTAACTGCATTGCAGCTAAAAACTTTTACCACACCAAATACATTTTTCCATGTTGGCTAGCTAGCTTTCTACCAGCCAATATGAATGGAGTGTACTGTAGCCACTAGCAGTAACTTGTCAACCTGAAAAAGACCATTTCCAAATGTTTATTTGTTTTTTTCTCCCCCATTTTTCTCCCTTCCCAATTCCCCCTAACCCTGCTTTGTCGCCAGCATCGCAACTCCCTGGACAGATCGGTGATGGTGAGGGGCCCACACATAGTTCATCCAACCACAAGTCACTGAGCCGACTGATTCATTTCAAACACCTCATCCAATACGGAAGCCTTGAGTCAGATATATCCTCATCTATCCTGCCACGTCGCTCTCCTTTTGTCCAGATCGGGCACCTGTGTGTTCAATCACAGAAGTAGTTGGTGAATGTAATCATCCCGTGCATGATCTGACAAAAGGCTTTCATGTTGGATTCACAGTGCAAAAAGAATCAGCGGCTAGGGTGACATGTGGTTGGATGGACCATGTGCACATCCTTCGCCATCCCACAGATTTGTCCAGGGTGTTGTGGAGCTGCTGACAAGGCAGGATTAGAGGGAATTGGGAAGGGAGGAAAATGGGGAAAATCACAAAATAAAGAAAATAAAAGTTAATGCCAGAAGTGCCCTTTTCAGTTCTCCGCACTCCAGTTTCCCTCAGGCACACTGTACACTGCTGATCATCATCTGTGTTGCATCACCATCTGACCAAATATCTTTGTAACATAGTCGACTAAAACACAAAAATGGGTATGTTACAAGAAAATCATGTTTTACTTTATGTTATGAATGTCTCAGGTCTGTCATGAAAATTACATAGAACAAATAGTATTTTATCATTATTATTATTTCCATATTAGCTTAGAAACACATGCTGTAACTGCCACAAGAAACAATTAAAACTAATTCTGCTGATTGGGAGTTTGTGATTATGTACTCACTGTTAAAGACTTTCTGGCAGATTAATTAGTAGTGCACTTTAATGATGTAACAATACATAATGTACACATCGTGACTGGGTATGTGTTGTCTGGCAACCCTGATTCTTTACACTCTCCCCTTCAGGTGGAAGTTAGCTGACTCACCAAAGGGGACGATGATGGGACAAGTGATGCTGTATGTCATAACTACAGTGAAGACGCACATCATCCAAGCGTAGGCTGCTCCAAACTGGAATTCAAATGCCTGATGCTGCAGACACAAAAACAATTTACTGTGAATTGAACTTTTAGCACAGAATTGCTTACATGGTTATTAACGACACTTACCCTTTTAACGTTTCGCCTCTCTGCAGAGGAACGAGCTAGAGATAGTCGGATCATGTACATGAGCAAGCCTGGAATCCGCAGCAGGTCCATGGCATTACCAATAAACGCTGAAGCAATAACGTAGTTGACAAAGAATGCCCCGTTGTCAGGAAGGAAAACACACCTTAAAATGTGGGAGAGACCACTGGTGGGATTAGATTGAATTAACCATAGTAATTAATTAACCATAGTAACTAATTAACCATAGTAACCATAGTAATTAACTATCCATAGTAACCATAGTAAATACTGTATACTTCACTACCTTTTCATAGTAGTATCACAACATACATTAGGATTGTAATGCAATGCAGAATCTTAAATCATGGTACTTCATGAACTGGATTCCTAACATATAATCCTACATTTGTGACAAATTTATGTGTACAGTACACCGTACAAAATTCAGGGACAAGGTTTAGGTGTGAACACCACTTTCACAGTACTGGCTGAAATCATATAAACTCTCTATCATATACATTTGTAAACTCATTAAAACTCTTGTCAACCACTCAACAGATGTCATCTTAACAAACTATAGTTTGTTAACTACATCATGCATGATGCAAATCATTTTTCTAACAATTGTTTACAGACAGATTATTCCAATGAAAATTCACTTTATCACAATTCCAGTCGGTCAAAAGTTAACACACACCATGTTTACTGCAACATTAAACAGCTCTAGAAAATTATGTCATGGATTTAGAAGCTTCTAATGGCTATATGACATCATTAAAGTCAGGTGGAGGTGTACCTGTGGATATATTTCAATGCCTGCCTTCAAACTTAGGGCCTCTTAGCTCGTCATCATGGGAAAATCAAAAGAAATCAGCCAAGACCTCAGAAAAATTACTGTACACCTTCACTAGTCTGTTTAACCCTTGGGACCAATTTCCAAATGACTGAAGGTACCAATAATAAACACCATGGGACCAAGCAGCATTCACACTGCTCTGGAAGGATATGCATTCTGTCTCCTAGAGTTGAATGTACTTTAGGTAGAAAAGTTGAAATCATATCTATATCCACAGAAAAACAAGTCCTATATCGACATAACCTGACAGGCTGCTCAGCAAGGAAGAAACCATTGCTCCAAAACGGCCATATAAAAGCCAGGCTACAGTTTGCAACTGCACATGGGGACAAAGATCGTAGTTTTTGGAGAAATGGTATCTGGTTTGATGATCCAAAAATTGAACTGTTTGGTCATGATGACCATCGTTATGTTTGGAGAGAAAAAAGGGAGGGTTGCAAGCCGAAGGACACCATCCCAACCGTGAAGCACGGGGGGTGGCAGCATCGTTTTGTGAGGGTGCTTTGCTGTAGGAGGGACTGGTGCATCATGCATAAAAATAGATGGCATCATGAGGAAGAAAAATTGTGTGGATATATTGAAGCAACATCTCAAGATATCAGTCAGGAAGTTAAAGCTTGGTCCTAAATGGATCTTCTAAAGGATCCCAAGCATACTTCCACAGTTGTGGCAAAAAGGCTAAAGGACAACAAAGTTGACGTATTAAAGTGGATATCATAAAGTTATGACGTTAATCGTATACAAATTGTGTGGGCAGAACTGAAAAAATATGTACCAGCAAAGGGGCCTACAAACCTGACTCAGTTACACCAGTTCAATCAGGAGGAATAGGGAAAAATTACCCATCTTATGGGAAGCTTGTTGAAGGCTATTCAAAATATTTGACCATAGAATAACAATTCAGAGGCAATACTACGAAATATTAATTGAGTGTATGTAAACGGCTGACCCACTAGGAATGTGATGAAAAAATGAAAGATGACATAAATCATTCTCTCTGCTATTATTCTGACATTTCACATTCTTAAAATAAAGAGTTTACCTAATTGACCTACGACAGAGTATTTATACTAAGATTGAATGTTGTGAATTATAAACAAATGAGTTTTAATTTCTTTGGCTTCAACTGTAGTCAGCGTTTGTATTGAAAGTACTCTACCAGGAAGTTTTAAATGTACTACTTACAGTACAATATTTTCTGCATAATATTTACTGTGCTGGAAGAATTATACCTCTTATTTATAGAAATACTTACTCAAATCTGATAGACACTTCATCAAGGAATCTCTTATCAAACAACCAGCGGAAGAAGACATCCAAGCTGTAATAGAAACAAAACAATGTTTATTATAATGAGTTTTTATTTTGGATTATAATCTGGTACAAATGTGAAAGGAAACTGCTTCATCATGGGTTTGAGCCTGACCATGGGTTCTCGGACTTTCCCCAGGCCTCCGGGATATGGTTTAGATAAATCAGATTATCTATCCTACCACGTCACTCTCCAGCAACTCTTTGTGTTCAGATAGGGCACCTGTAAATTCAATCCCAGTAGAATTGTCGGTGAACGTAATTATCCCATGCATGATCTGACTAAAGGCTTCCGTGTTGGGTGAAAAGTGCAAAAAGAATCAGCAACTCGTGACATGTTGTTGGAAGAAGTATGTGTGCTCCCCTCGTCCTCCCACAGATCTTTACAAGGAGTTGCAGAGCTGCCGACAAGGCAGGATTAGAGGGAATCAGGAAGGGAGGAAAATCGAGAATTTGTGACTTCTTGAATAAAGAATGTAGATGGCACAAACATCCAAGTCATTTTCTCAAAACCACAAGACAGCTACCAGTTAACAATTAGCAGATTTGAATTCAAACTCCCGTTTAACATTGACTTTGATATGATATCTTTGGTACGAAATCTAAACTGACTTTTATTGGGGGATGTTTACTTGCATAAGGCCTACACACATACAGACACCATGGTGTGATTTTGTGTATACATTTGGTCTCAAATTGAGAGAGGAATTACTAATGGTATGTACTTATTCAAATTTAAAACTTACTTCCAGTGAAGTGTCACCTTAATACTACAGGACACAAAGACAATTTAGACTAGTGGGTGCTTTCAACTTTGTGGCAACAGTTTGAGGAAGAGCCTGTGCACAATTTGGGGTCCATAAAAATATGGTTCGACAAGTAAGCTTAGTGTGGAGGGACACCAGGGCCTGCACAGAGCTTTGACCTTTGGCCATTGAACACCTTTGGGATGAATTGGAATGCCAATTGCGAGTCTGTCCTTATCGTCCAACATCAGTGCCTGGTGTCCCTCCACAAGTGTGAAGGTCAGGTGTCCATATATTTTTGGCTGTAGTGTATATTTGAGAACATCCTTTGTTATATTTTAACACTTTCTCCCCAATTGCTTTACTTAGATCAAGAGAATTAACAGTATACTTTTTCACAGCCTGTTTTTCTCATATTTACCAAGGGTGCCATTATTAGCAGGGGCCACATTATATTATATATTTGCTGTATCATCATGACATAGACATTAGCCGTCATAAGCAACTGCTCATACAACGCCCTGACCGCTCTGTGGCCAGACAAACTTACTTGGATAATGTCAACAACAAATGTACATTGCACATTTAACCACTTTTAGTCAAGTCAGAGACATCACCTCCCTGTACATCACCATCTCACTGTGGCTCAGTTGATGCAAGACACTGGCAAAGTCCAGAGATCTGTTTCGAGACCCACTGAAAGATCAACTGTCCTCTCTAGAGTAACTAAGTTGATCCATCAGTCTTCATTGAAATCAGTCTCTACTTGGTGCTTCATCATTTTCATCTGGTTTCTGTTCCTCAAACTCTCTCTCTTGTTGATCCCTCCCTCATTAAGATGTTACTATCGACGCGCTGCTCGGCAGTCCTGCTCAATACCGTCTCGACTGTTTAAAAACTTGCTGCATCAGAACAATGTTCTGAGACCGTTTTCAAAACACTTTGTCACGGTAACATCCCCAACACCAATGCAATTCTGTCACTTCATTGCAAGAGAGACTTCTGAGAAATAGTTTAACAGGTACCTGCTGAGACCCAGTGAAGGTAGCAGAAGAACCATCAAGATGAGGAAGGTGTAGCACTTGTGCATGGTGGTCCGGTTTTCCCCCGACCTGCACATTAAAAAACATAAAAGTTGAATGAGAATCAAAGCAGGCAGATGTGTGTGAAATCTAGAGTGCACTATGGCAACCATTGTGTGGTAACCTGTTTAATCATGTGCAGCAGGGTAAAAGTTTACACATTTAAGTTGTGTTTGTTTTGGTGTGTGCTTAATAGAATGTCCAAGGTGGGAGCAAGAGAAAACGATATAGGTAAACAACTAGAAATGCATTTCAATATGTACGCTATTGGAATAAAATACCTTACAAAGTTTATGTTAATGGCCAAATGTATTGTTAAATCTCTACCTAACAAACCCTGAAGAGGATTTGCCTAAATGCGGAGCCTGGCTTCATCATACTATAGGTTACTGGATTTAGCCAGTGTTTTCTAGAGACAGGATTCCTTAACCTGCCTTTTCTTGCTCTTTATGGGAATGTATCTATACCAATGTAATTTAAAAATATAACTATAAAATACATTTAATTGAAAAATATTTTACCAGACAAATGAATTAAGAAGTATGATGTCACTATTCTATAGCGTTGGACAGGAAAGTGAACAGTACCTCGTCCAGTGTTTCTCAAAAAATGCAGAGTAGTAGACAATGGTGGGCAGCAGAGCTGAAAAGGCCCACAGCAACAACGTGGGGAAGAACTGGGTGACGATAGGATTCTGGAGAACAGGAGGAAACATCAATATCATTACTTATCATGAGAGGGCTATCAATAATAACTAGTAAATATTGCATAACTAAGATACAGCATTTACTCCTACTGGTAAAATATACAGTAGCAATAAACAAAACCCAATGGTTTTATGAGCTCAATTACACTGAAAAATCTTCCTTTATTTTTACAGGTACTGGAATGTGTGTGTGTGTGTGTGTGTGTGTGTGTGTGTGTGTGTGTGTGTGTGTGTGTGTGTGTGTGTGTGTGTGTGTGTGTGTGTGTGTGTGT
>JACXGM010017952.1:0-19388 GCA_016801145.1 Umbra pygmaea | reverse complement strand
TGGACGATGTGTGTGTGTGTGTGTGTGTGTGGAGGATGTGTGTGTGTGGAGGGTGTGTGCACTTGTGCGCGTGTGCGTGCGTGCGGGAACTCTACAGATTTCTTTCCCAAAGTTGTTTCCTCTGAAAATGACTTCCAGAAACAGTAAAGGAGTGGACAGCAGTCTCTATAACCCTACCTTGAATACTATAGGAATGTCTCCCGGTGCCATCAAAATGAACCAAAACCCCATGTTTGTTTAAAAATGTACGAAGATGTAGAGCTGCTGCAATTATGTCAAACTGTCACTTAGTAGTGCGCTAGTGTAAATTATGTCAAACTGTCACTTAGTAGTGCGCTAGTGTCAATTATGTCAAACTGTCACTTAGTAGTGCGCTAGTGTCAATTGAAGACTAGGTGGAAATGACATGATTTACATGGATAGAAACAGTAATGAAATATTGGGGAGATAATGTTTGCAGATGGAGCAGTAGGACAAATATGGCGCAGCAGCTGTAGACTGCTTGGCCAACATATGCCAGACATGGATATGAGCGGTTAGGATTTGCCACTATTGACTAATGCATGTTGTAATACACCCAGTGCCCAGTAGAGGGCATTATTTCACTGAATGTTGACCATGTCCTTGTTGGAGACCAGCTTCAGGAGGAAGGACCCGAGGTCCTGGAGGAGCTGATCACAGTGGATGCTGTAGGATGCTTTGAGGGAGAAGATGACTTTGAGGAGGAGACCCACGAGGATGAGGACACAAGGGTATTATTGGATTTATCATGGAACAGCATGTCAATAGTGGTGCAATTGCCCCAGCTGAAAAGGTGGAATATACCCAAATTGCTCCTGTAAGCTGCTCTTTTCCAGTAATTTAGCAGATGCTTTTATTTAGAGAGACTTACAATAGGAAATACATACAGTTGTGCTTAAAAGTTTGCATACCCCTGGAGAATTGGTGCTGTAATAATGTATCAATTTTTAAGGTAAAATGAGTGAGCAGGCAAAACAATGTTTTTTTTTTCTCTAAGTGGAGCCCCCTTTAGCATCAATGACAGCGTGCAGTCGTTTGTAGGGATCGACCGATATGGCATTTTTTGTGTCGATGCCGACGTTTTTTTTTATCATTCTTAGCCGATGACCGATATGGGCTGCCGATTTTCTTGAGCTGATATTTCGAGCCGATACTGCTTTTGCTCCCTAAATATACATTATAAAAATTACACAATGATGATGACAAATGTTACAAGTCTCAATTTTCTTTTTTTCATTTTTATAGAAAAAATGGGCCCCATACCTTCCTACATTTTTTAGAAGAAATCCTTGTAGATAGGTCTAATTTGTTCAAATTGAAGGAAATAAAGGACATCCGCTAACCAGCTTGCATGACAAGGGGGGGTCAGTCGTCTTGCTAATAAGGTGACAAAAGCAATAACATCTCTTATTATTACATTTTGATTGGGAAGGTACAAAGGAGGAGACCCCAAACAATGCGGTGAGAGCATTCGGCTCGATATGTCTGAAATAGTTTTAAATATCTCCGTCCAGCAGCTACACAGAGATGGGCAAAGCCATAACATATGAATTAGATTGGCTGTGGTTTGCTTGCCTCTATTGCAGTCTGGAGCTACATCATTGTAGATCCTAGCCAGCCTCTCTTTGGTGTAATACATACAGTGCATAATTTTGCACTGAATAAGGCCATGGCGTGCACATATTGAAGATTTATGTACAGGGCTAAGAATTCACAAGCACATTCTTACTGTACAGAGAAGTGGAGTATAAAGTAGAGGAATGCACTACAGCCTTCAGTGAAAGTGGTTTAGAAGAAAATGCCTTCATGATTACCCAAGTGGGCGAGGTATCAGAAGTTTCCAATTGAAAATATAATTTTAGAATTCTAACAGTCATATTAGGGAGGCCCAACCCCCCCAAGTGTTTTGGGATTCTGTAAGTATTGTTTACGCAACCTTTATATTGCAGATAAATTCTAATATCAGGCTGTCCAGTTTATGGAAAAAAGACAGAGGGAGGAAAATGGGGACAGCAAAATTTGCCCTGAAAAGGTCTTTAAATTTGTGAGTAACATGAAACCCCAGATATTTAAAGCTATGATGAGCTACTTTGAAATGCAGTTTGTGTAAAGGGAATGTCTGAGCAGCTGTATTGATTGGGAATATCTTGCTCTTAGTGAGATTTAATTTATAGCCAGATACTTGACCAAAGGCCAGGGCAGCAGGTATAGAAATAGAGAGGTTTGAAAGATAAAGGAGTAGATCATCAGCATACAGAGAAACCTTTACCGTAATTCAATACCATTTCTGTGTATGCCAGAGATATGGGGATCACAACGAAGTGCCAATGCAAGGGGTTCAATGGCAATTGCGAATAGAAGAGGACTTTGAGGACAACTCTCTCTCGTAGAGTGATAGAGATGAAAGTACCCAGATTGAGTGTTATTTGTTCTAACTGAGGCTTGTGGGGAGGAGTAAAGCAGTCTAAACCAGAATACATACTTCTCCCCAAACCCAAATGTTTCCAGAGTGTAGAACAGATACTTCCACTCCACTCTGTCAAAAACTTTCATGAGCTTCTTCCGTGTTAGAGATGGAGGGATTGTAATTGGTATAAAATACCTGTCTAAGGTTGGAGAAAGAGTGTCTGTTGCATATAAACACTGTTTGGTCTGGTGAGATGATATACCTGTCTAAGGTTGGAGAAAGAGTGTCTGTTGCATATAAACACTGTTTGGTCTGGTGAGATGATATTTAGGAGAATAGAGTCTAGATGAAAAGCAAGTTTAGACAGTATTTTAAAATCAACACTTATCAAACTTATGGGACAAAAAGAGGCACAGGCTAAGGGGTCCCTTATCTTTTTTCAGAATGAACGAAATAGACGCCTGGTTGAGAGTCTGAGGAAGAAGGCAATTTTCAAATGATTCATCATACATTTCTATTAGCAAAGGGGAGAGCTGGTGCCAAAACACCTTGTAGAAGTCGGTGGGATAGCCTTATTAATCTCTAATGGATCAGACGTCTTGCCCAGGTCTGTTTGTATCTGAAAGATTTGATGGGAGGAGGCTGCCTGGTGCAGTTGGTGTGCAAGTAATTTACTGGCTTTATTGCCATGTTCAAAATAAGTTGATCTGGTTCAGAGTAGGAGTTCAGCAGAGCGTTGTGTCATGAGGATATCAAAATCGGCTTGTACAGATAAGCGTTCCTTATACACATCTGGGGATGGGTTAGTTGCATAATATGCCATAGAGCTGAGATATACGCTGAGTTAGCATAGAGAGTTGTTCAGCCCTAACAACTAGTAGTATAAGTAATATGACATCCCTAATGGAGATGCGCGCATACCCCTCCTATTAATAAACACAATCACCCTCTAGTTTTAAACACCCTAAACTACAGAGTCGTTTAAGGAAATGCGACACATAAAATAAAGTATGTAAAGTGTAAACTGCACTGCTAAAAAGTTGTATATACATCAAATGTTGATTAGAGAAACTTAACAACAATAGTCCAGGCTAATAATAAAATGACCCAGGGCCAGCCTTCACACAACAGGCTAGCATTATTAACAGGCAAAATGAGAATGTATAGCCTGGCTACAAAATTATAACAGCCTAGACTTATTCAACAGTCTCTGGACTTTCTGAATGTTTTTCTCAACCAACTCTAAAGCCATGCCAGGATCCTGAAACCTTTCAATGATGCCGGTTGGTAGAGTGATCTGTAGAGTAGCCGGGAAGCGAAGACAAAACTTGACATTTGGGAAGGAGTGGAGGACTTTCTTCATTGCAGCAAAACCGGCCCGTCTGTTGGCCACCGGCGGGCGAAGTCGGGGAAGATGAACATCCTTTTCCCATGATTAACGAAAGTCTTTGCTTGCGATGCGCATTGTAGAATTTTGTTACAGACTTTAAATTGGCACACACTGGCGATAAGTGGTTGTGGGGGTTCCCCCTCCTTGGGTTTAGTGCATAGATATCTGTGCAACTGGTCGAGGGCTGGCTTGTTTTGGAGACCGAGTAGATCTTGCAGTAGTCTGGCCGTGAAGTCAGTGGGTTGTTTCCCCTCTGGACCTTCGGGCAGACCCAGCCAACATCTGTTATTCCATCTTGGAGCGCCCCTCCTGGCCATCACATTTCTTAGTATGGGAATCTGCTAAAGTGGTCAGCGTAGAGACTTTAGTTTCAAGCTCCGTTAGCCAGTCACTGTGATCAATTGCAGCGCGTTCTAGCTTGCTAACAGTGTCATCCACTTCTCTCAAAAAGCTCCAGAGCCGCAGTTCTCTCCCTTTTCACAGACTGAGACACGACCGTGTCAAATTTACTAATAATGTCAGAATGCATATCATCCATTTCCTTGATGTTGGCTAAAAGGCTACCGTCTGAGGACTCTTCCTCAGGAGATACTTGAGGCTTGGCATTGCGGCCTACTTTGGAAGAGTCCGGTTTTGGTGGTTTACCAGCCATCTTCGACGTTGTAAGCTGAACAGTCAGTCTAGGTTATATTTATCTTCTCTCAGCACACACAATATGTCAAACAGGTGTCAAAATAGATTAATTATATCATATAAAACGTTGCATTTCCAGAAGCCACTGTAAAACACGTCTCACATCGCCAATTGCTCAACAGCACCCTCCACAAAGTCTCAATTTAAAAAAGGAACATTATTGAACTTAAAAAAACAATGTATAACAAATAGTAAAAACAGGTGTGGTAGAATAAGTAACAACAAGTAGACAAACAATATTTAACAAATTATTAAAACAGGTGAGGTAGAATAAGAAAGAACAAGGAGAAAAACAATATTTAACAAATTATTAAAACAGGTGAGGTAGAATAAGAAAGAACAAGGAGAAAAACAATATTTAACAAATAGTTAAAACAGCTGAGGTAGAGTAAGAAAGAACAAGGAGAAAAACAATATTTAACAAATAGTTAAAACAGCTGAGGTAGAGTAAGGGGCAGTGCATGGTCTGCACATGAACATTGAACTGCAGCGTCTCCAGCAACACAGATCTGCCTCTGTGGACGCCTGTCTGTAAATAATGCCGGGAAAATCGGCAAACGCAGAAGCTATGAGGCATGTCAAAGTGTTGTCGGGCATTTTGTAATCTGGCTTTTTTTGTGGCACTGGTGCAGTAAAGGCTTCTTTCTGGCAACTCGGCCATGCAACTCATCATCATATTGTGCTTCTTGAAATAACCACACCAACTTTTTCCAGAGCCGTCTGTATGTCTCCCGAGGTTACTTGTGGGTTTTTCTTTGTATCCCGAACAATTCTTTTGGCAGGTTTGGTGGAAATCTTTTTTGGTCTACCTGACCTTGGCTTTGGTATCAAGAGATCCCAGAATCTTCTACTTCTAAATGAGTGATTGAACAGTATTGACTTGCATTTGCAAGGCTTTGGATATCTTTTTATATCCATTTCCAACTTTATGCAATTCTAGTACCTTATTACACAGCTCTTTTGACAGTTCTTATGCTCCCCATGGCTCAGTATCTAGCACGCTCAGTTCACCCACGTGAGAGCTAATAAACATCACTCATTGACTATATGAACAGACATTAATTGTCATTTAAAATGCCACAGGTGTGGGAAAATAACGTTTGATCAGGGCCATGTGGGTGATTTCTGTAATCAGTAAGGTTTCCAAAGGAGCCAAACATCTGTATGATAATTATTGGCTTCATATGAGCACTATCCTTACATACCAGTCAGATTTTTTGCATGAACAGTCAAATTGTCAAAATCAATGGTGAAATTTCACAATTTCTTTGCAAACTTATGAGCACAACTATATATTTTCCTCATGGCTTCCTGTGTGAATCCAACCCACAACCCTGGCGTTGCAAGTGCCATGCCCTATCAGTTGAATTGTATGGGACCTCATAAGAGCATCTTCTATAAAAATGTAAAGAACAAACATTCATCAGTCTTTTTTAGCAGGAAGGACAGCCGGGTCAAAGAGAGGTCACACTAGAAGACATCCGGGAACACGAAGAGTTTGATTCAGAAACAGAATACGGTGATTATGCAGTTCATATTTTTATGTTAAATCTGTGGTTCTTTGCATTTACCTCTTGCACATAAAGTCTTTCGGCCAGGTTGTCATTGAAAACGAGAACTGGTTCTCATTTGGCACACCTGGTTAAATACACTGAAAAAAATGTAAACGCTCCATAAAACATCTTCAATGTCTAGTCAAGTGGATTGATTATCCTTTCAAATGCTCATTAGAAATGCTCACTAACTGGGATGCAAACAATTGAAAACAAATAAGCTTTGTACTTTTGGTCTATGGTCTTTTATTTAATGTCATGAAATGAGGACCAACACCTTACATGTATATATTTGTGTTCAGTATGAAATTTGAACAGTTACAAGGATCCACCTGGTCAGAGAAGGAATTGATAGTAAAACAATTGTTTTGATGACGTTGGACATGGTCATTCAATTTCCACCTATTTTAAATTGTTTTTTCCATTTCTTTCCAAAGGCTCAAGCTTTGTTGTTCCAGTTGCCGGTTTCCTCTGCCGACTGTGCCATAAGTTCTTCTATTTCGAGTCAACAGCCAGGCACTTTCATTGCAAATCCCTCATGCACTTCCAGAACCTACGGGTATGCTTCACAGATCTAATGCTCAGCGTTTTGCCATTAAACAGTAACGCCTGCCTAGGTAAAGTATTTGCTCTGTTTTCATTCCTGACTTCTGCCTCATATCCTTGTAGAAGTACAAAGCCTTGAAGAGTCAGAAAAGCTCAGTTATGGAGTACACAGGAAATACTTGCAGCCAAATGTCACAGGACTCACCTGCCCCAAGTGAAGCCTCCAATGACAAAGGGGATATCACGAAAGAGTGTCGAAATACATCTAAAATGGATGGAAATGAGACTAGTCCTTGTTGCATACCAACAACCATTGTCCAAACACATCCCATTATCGCTAATATGGAAGAGCTGAACAACATCTTCACTGACACCCAACAGGACACTGTGCGGCTTGACGACTCTGTAATGGTGAGTACTGGGGAAGGCAGTAACTCAAAAACAAACTCAAACTCTGGATGTGAGAACTTGCTAAAGCCGGCTCCATGCCGGAGCTCCCCAAACCCCCAGGAGAGCCTCTGTGAAAGTGAGCGCACTGATGGAGCTGGAGGCAGGCCTTCTCTCATTTTGCCCTCAGTGCAGCAGGACACTCCCAATGAGACACCTGAAGACAACTGCCTGGAGAGAAAGCAGGTGAGCCGTACAACATTGACACCCCACATTCACACGTTGGACAACATTGAAGATCCAGTGATAAGTGAAAAACCAGTGGAGTCCAGTAGGGCGGCGTTAGGAAAGTCAGAGGTCACATTGAAGAGAACACCCTCGAAAAGAAAATCCACAGGAACAACACACTCAAAAACCTGAAAGATGCAGGTTTGTGTTTAGATTATGTGTTTTTGAAATGATCGCAATCCAGCATAAACCAGGAATTTAACACGAAACACTCCCTTTCCATTAATGATGACTGATGTGATATTCACTCAACAGGTGTGTGAGAGATCGAATGAGTCACTTCTGGTAAGGTTTCAAAGACATCCTGTTGGGTTGTGGACTGGTGCTCAGAATGTTGAGTCTGAATGGTTTGCTAGTAGAAAAAGAATTCCACTATGAAGAGATCTCCCATCACAGAAAGCGAGAACATGGTTTCCTTGGATCATGAGCCAAATCAATTTCAATTAATTCTTTTCAATTTGCTTTTGACTAGGCCAATCAATTTGAAACTAAAAGAAAGATTTTACAGATTAACTTTGCTGTCAAATGCGACAGAGAAAGTTGTACTGCTGCATTTAAAACTACCCCTAGAAAAGAGGTGCAAAGGTCTGCCGTATTGTGTGCATGTTTATCTGTCTTGATCAAGGGCAGAAGGGCAGACTTTTTGCATGGCTGTCTTTGAGATTTAATTTAGTACAGTATACATTACAGATGCTTAAACTGCCTTGACTATCTTTTACCCTATTGTCCTGAACTCATTGACAAAAATGTCTGGGGTAGGGCTGGAGAAATGTTGAGGCGGGATGATCACTGATGTCAAAATGATTGCTTTAACTATATTTTGAAACTTTACACTGTTCACATTTTTTGTATTTGTATGTACTTTATTGCAATTTTCATTATGGTGAACCCCAGGATGCTTTAAAAACTAAATCGTCCTTGGACACGAGCAGTTTCTGAATGGCAGCCCTGCCACACATTCCAGCTTTGTGAATCGGACGACTCAGTAACCAAATTGAAACAACAGTGTGTGCGTCTGTCACTACTTCGTGTGCTGTGGAGTTGGGCAGAGCGTCGGGGAATTGAACATGACTAATTAAAAGGAAAGGAAAAAAAGTTATTAAACCTAGCTTTGTGAAGCTAGGACTTGTGTTGATTCAATTCTCTGGTTATATTTTAGGCTGTACATTTGGTGCAATGAGCAACAACCCTGTTACATGTATGTCTGTCTCTGTGTCATCAACTGCGACTTGCAACCACTGCAAAAAAATGCAATTTGCCCATGTTCTGCATACTGTATGCTACCATCGTTTTTGGAAACGTACCCCTTTGAAACTGCAGTTTGTGGTGTTTTCATTATTTTCTCCATCCCATGTATAGATTCGATTTTTCGATTGAAGGTGGCTGATGTAAATTTGGAAAGAGTAACTGGTCTAAATACCAAGATGTTTGTAAACATCACCATCCTGGAACTGAGATCCATCCAAGCCAATTTGAGAATGTTTGTAGGGCAAGCAGGTACAGGTAATTACCAATTCAAAGAGCATACATGACATACAAATAATTTACATTCTTCTAGATTAAGCTGTAGTTAAATTATAAAACAAATGTATATAGCAACTACTGATTAACCCCTGAAAGGTGCAGTCTGCAATAAGTACAGTTCAGTGTTCATTTTTTATATAATTTTACACCAATTGTAAGGACCATTGCAAAATCATCTGGTTTTACTGTTGATAGCTATGTGTTTTGAGTAAAATGAACATTTTCTACTGCCAACATTTCTCTCAAATTCTAAATAAACATTTTGTCATTCAGAGAATTTATTTGCAGAAAATGACAACTGGCGAGAATAAATAAAATGCAGTGTTGTCAGGCCACGAATAATGCAAAAAAAGGTCCTATTCATTTTTAAACAACATAATACTAATGTGTGAATTTAGGAAGAGTTCAGAAATCAATATTTTGCTGGAATAATAATAATTTTATGATAACAATAAATGGTGTCTTGGCATGCTGTCCACCAGTCTTTCACATTGGTTAGGTGACATTATGCCCCTCCTGGCTCACAGGTTGAAGCAGCTTTTGTTGGAATGGAGTGGAGCCATATACAGTATGTAGATATGATGATTCAAGACAAAATTGCAGTGGTCTCTTTATTTTTTCTAAAGCTCTATATCCGATCATGATTCCCTAAACTAAGTAGTGCTTTGATATACAAAAATAAAAGATGGACAGGTGCATTACCATTGGCAAACACTGGGAAAGCACAACATGTCCTCATTGAAATTCTTGTTCAGATGTCAATGGACAGTTGTGTTTCAAAATAAAAGCATCATGTTCCAAAAAGAGAGTAAAGCTCAATCCGTATAACAGCTTTTCTCATACACGCAAATGCCTTGGGAACACTGCATAGTCTATTCCAAATCAAAACATGAAGAAAAATCTATGTTGGTGTATTCAAACTGATCCCTGATCCCTGGTATGCGATAAATAGGCCTGACGCCGTATTATGAGAAACATCCCCATGTCATGATGCTTGCACCACCATGCGACCACTGTCGCTTGAATTCAGTGTTTGGAGGTCATCTGACAAACTGTCAATATATTTCCTGACTACTTGAACTCTGCACTGCTATTATGTTGAACACGCACCTTTCAATGAATTATTAAATTACACAGAATCGGCAGCTTGCATGTCATGATTTAAGTTGGTTTTCTTTTACTCTAATGCACCTTCTACTAAATTATTAATATATAAATGTATTAATATATAATTAATACATATTATATTTCAAAATATGTTTTTGACCAGAAACAGTATTTGCTCTGGTTAATGATGTTGGACTGCTATTATTTTCAACACAACTCTATATGCACACCATAGTGTATGAAATCATTGTCCCTCTGGTTAATGATGTTGGACTGCTATTATTTTCAACACAACTCTATATGCACAGCATAGTGTATGAAATCATTGTCCCATCTAAACTCTTGATTTTTTTAATGTTGTGAAATAAATGTTTTACGGCTTTTGAAAGCTGGTCACTGAAAGAGAACTTTGTTCTGTTCTTACTCCATGCAATTCTACACAGTGCACCTTTATTCTGGAAGAATTTATAAATGGCTAATAAGCTTAATAAAACTCTTTCCTATGTTGGTTGATTGTTTTAACATTTTTATAATAATGTTGAACTACAATTGTCATTGCATATTGATCCTTTTCTGGGATTCTTTACCTCATCTATGAATTTAAGTGGTTACCTTTCCCCAGCCCCACCCTTCAGCTTTATAACAAACCAAACAAACGTGTTAGATGCTATTGTTTGGTTGGAAAAGGTGTGTGCATTGAATTGATTGTACAGTTGTGGTCAAACATTTTGAGATGTCACAAATACTCATTTTCACAATGTCTTCTACCTCAGTGTTGATGATGACAATTTACATATACTCCAGAATGTCATGAACAGTGATCAATTGAATTGCAAAGTCCCTCTGCCTTGACAATGAATTTAACACAAAAAACATGGTAGAGCACCTTGCCGTAAGGCAAAAGTGAAAGTGGCTCTGGGAACAAAACATCAATATTTGGCCAGGAAACTCCCCAGACCTTAATCCCATTGAGAAGTTGTGGTCGATCCTCAAGGCGGGTGGGTAAACAGAAACCCACAAATTCTGAAAAACTTTTTAAGCATTTGTCATGCAAGAACGGGCTGCCATCAGTCAGGATTGTGGCCCAGAATTTAATTGACAGCATGACAGGGAGGATTGCATGGGTGTTGAAAATGAAGGGTCAACACTGCAAATATTGACTGTTTGCATAAACTTAATGTAATTACCAATAAAATCCTTTGACACTTATGGAATGCTTGTAATTATACTTCAGTATACCATAATAACTACTGACAAAAAGATCTAGGAAAACTAATGCAGCAAACTTTGTGGAGAACAATACTTCTAAACTTTTGACCACAACTGTACAATTGTATTATTTATGAATGTCTATCTTTGTTTATAATTTTTGTTATTAAACTGAATTGTGCTAGTGAGCAACATCTCATCTATACTTCTGATTTGTTTTTAAAAGTAGAAATACTTTTGGTAAAATGCATTGTTTTGTTATATATACCGTATTTTAACGCATAAAGTGTGGACAATATAAATGAATGGACGATCACACTCCATTCATTCCTATGGAGAGCAAGTGTAGTCAATTAGAACACTTTTTCTGTGGTAGCCATGCTGACTGCGCAGCCTCAAGCTGAGTGTGATGATGTAGATGTGATGTGAGCAACATCTCTGAAGTTCTAATTTTTCTCGTAGCCGCGCCAAGAGAAATCTGAATCATTCCGAATATTGCCTCCTGCAGAGACTGAGAGCATGAGTAGGACGTATTTCCCATCTATCAAAACGTTGGATTCTGATGCTATACCAGGCTATCACCTCATGTTAGCATTCCATAGACTCCCATTCATTTTAGGGTAAATTTGACAGGGAATAAATTTACATCTGAAGTTTTTAAAGACTCTATTTGTCCATTGTTTATTTCTAAAGAATCAAGACAATGTATGAAAAGCTTAATTACCTTGTATCTTACGCTATGGCCTTGTAGCAGCCGTTTTTTTGTGAAAATATGCCCGCCTTCCAGACGTTTTTTTTATATGTACTTCCTTTGCTTTATTGTGACTTTTGAAATATAAAGGACAGTTATGTGTACTTTTGAAATATATTGACCAGTTATATAACTGTCCTTTTTATTTCAAAAGTTGCAATAAAGTACATATTTAAAAAAAAAAACATCTGTAAGGTGGGAGTGGAGGAGCCATGGAGGTACAGTACACGCCTGCAAGGGATGATCTAAAGTAAAACGAATGCACCCTCAATGGGGCAGGGATCAATTCATTGGTCAACACTAAAGCTGGCATTCTATTGGTTGTGGAATTTTGATTGCATTGTAACCACAGGATGAGCATCCGGTTTGGCAAATTGACGCAAATGAGGAAGTGCCTCAATCCTGCATTCTATCTGAATTCCAGCTGGGGGCGATACGTCTGGTTGCAAAAGAGCTTGGTTTCTGTAATAGTCTATGAGACATAATATACTTGATTTATTCCCTCAGTAAACATTTTCATAATGAATATATGGTCTCAATCACTAGATTTAAACCTTCTGCAATTTATAATGATGTTCATTCTTTGAATTATGGTCTCGTTGATTTTAAAATCGACAAAAAAGCAGAGGGGGGTTTAGGGCGTGGTTATGGCGTTCGGTTGTAAGACAAGACGCTCAAAGGAGTTGGGATTTCACTTTTTTCTGGTAAGTAACGTTACATTTTGTTTTACATTATGTTTTAATACTGTTTTTTGTTAGCATCCCAATTAATACACTGCTCAAAAATTTAAAGGGAACACTAAGATAAAACATCCTAGATCTGAATGAATGAACTATTCGTATGAAATACTTTCGTCTTAACATTGTTGAATGTGCTGAAAACAAAATCACACAAAATTATCAATGGAAATCAAATTTATCAACCCATGGAGGTCTGGATATGGAGTCACACTCAAAATCAAAGTGGAAAAACACTACAGGCTGATCGTACTTTGATGTAATGTCCTTAAAACAAGTCAAATTGAGGCCCAGTAGTGTGTGTGGCCTCCACGTGCCCATATGACCTCCGTACAACGCCTGGGCAGGCTCCTGATGAGGTGTCGTATGGTCCCCTGAGGGATGTCCTCCCAGACCTGGACTAAAGCATCCTCCAACTCCTGGACAGTCTGTGGTGCAATGTGGCGTTGGTGGATGGAACGAGACATGATGTCCCAGATGTGCTCAATCGGATTCAGGTCTGGGGAACGGGCGGGCCAGTCCATAGCATCAATGCCTTCCTCTTGCAGGAACTACTGACACACTCCAGCCACATGAGGTCTAGCATTGTCTTGCATTAGGAGGAACCCAGGGCCGACCGCACCAGCATATGGTCTCACAAGGGGTATGAGGATCTCATCTCGGTACCTAATGGCAGTCAGGCTACCTCTGGCGAGCACATGGAGAGCTGTGTGGCCCCCCCAAATAAATGCCACCCCACACCATTACTGACCCACTGCCAAACCAGTCATGCTGGAGGATGTTGCAGGCAGCAGAACGTTCTTCACGGCGTCTCCAGACTCTGTCACGTCTTTTACATGTGCTCAGTGTGAACCTGCTTTCATCTGTGAAGAGCACAGGGTGCCAATGGCGAATTTGCCAATCTTGGTGTTCTCTGGCAAATGCCAAACCTCCTGCACAGTGTTGGGCTGTAAACACAACTCCCACCTGTGGACGTTGGGCCCTCATACCACCCTCATGGAGTCTGTTTCTGACTGTTTGAGTGGACACATGCACATTTGGAAAGTTCCAGGAAGCATAGGAACTGAGAAGTGGTCTGTGCTCACCACCTGCAGAACCACTCCTTTATTGGGGGTGTTTTGCTAATTGCCTATAATTTCCACCTGTTGTCTGTTCCATTTGCACAACAGCATGTGAAATTGATTGTCAATCAGTGTTGCTTCCTGAGTGGACAGTGTGATTTCACAGAAGTGTGATTGACTTGGAGTTACATTGTGTTGTTTAAGTGTTCCCTTTATTTTTTCGAGCAGTGTACAGGTACACTCACCTAAAGGATTATTACGAACACAATATTAATACTGTTTGACCCCCTTTCGCCTTCAGAACTGCCTTATTTCCACCTGGCATTGATTCAACAAGGTGCTGAAAGCATTCTTTAGAAATGTAGGCCCATATTGATAGGATAGCATCTGGCAGTTAAAGATTTGTGGGATGCACATCCAGGGCACAAAGCTCCCGTTCCACCACATCCCAAAGATGCTCTATTGGGTTGAGATCTGGTGACTGTGGGGGCCAATTTAGTACAGTGAACTCATTGTCATGTTCAAGAAACCAATTTTAAATGATTCGAGCTTTGTGACATGGTGCATTATCCTGCTGGAAGTAGCCATCAGAGGATGGGTACATGGTGGCCATAAAGGGATGGACATGGTCAGAAACAATGCTCAGGCTGTTTTTAAACGATGCCCAATTGGCACTAAGGGGCCTAAAGTGTGCCAACAAAACATTCCCTACACCATTACACTAACACCACCAACCTGCACAGTGGTAACAAGGCATGATGGATCCATGTTCTCATTCTGTTTACGCCAAATTCTGACTCTACCATCTGAATGTCTCAACAGAAATCAAGACTCATCAGACCAGGCAACATTTTTCCACTCTTCAACTGTCCAATTTTGGTGAGCTCTTGCAAACTGTAGCCTCTTTTTCCCATTTGAAGTGGAGATGAGTGGTACCCAGTGGGGTATTCTGCTGTTGTAACCCATCCGCCTCAAGGTTGTGCATGTTGTGGCTTCACAAATGCTTTGCTGCATACCTTGGTTGTAACAAGTGTTTATTTTAGTCAAATAAATTCTATCAGCTTGAAGCAGTCGCCACATTCTCCTCTGACCTCTAGCATCAAAAAGGCATTTTCGCCCACAGGACTGCTGTATACTAGATGTTTTTCCCTTTTCACACCATTGTTAGTACACCCTAGAAATGGTTGTGCGTGAAAATCCCAGTAACTGAGCAGATTGTACTCAGACCGGCCCGTCTGGCACCAACAACCAAGCCACGCTCAAAGTTGCTTAAATCACCTTTCTTTTCCATTCTGACATTCAGTTTGGAGTTCACGAGATCGTCTTGACCAAAACCACACCCCTAAATGCATTGAAGCAACTGCCATGTGATTGGTTGAGTAGATAATTGCATTAATGAGAAATTGACCAGGTGTTCCTAATAATCCTTTAGATGACTGTATGTTAGCTAGCTAGATTACTCCTCCTTCTCGTCTAAAATCGTCACATCCGCAACCAAGATGTCTGCGCCCGTAACAGCAAATTCGATTACCCAAATCCGATCTTAACAAGCCAATGAGTGACGTCACACATGGCTCCATCCAGTAATTATACAATCTATGATTGTAACACAGACCATCCATTCCCAGAGCCCAGAAAAATCTGTGAGAAGCACAACTCTTGAGCAACAGCAGAGCAAATCCAAGTGCAAGCAGTGACAATTTGAGTGTGAGAGCAAGGTTTTGAGGGAAATTATTACAACATCTGAACTAGATATCTGTGAGAAATGCTCTCAAATAATGTGCTCTTGTATAAAGATAGGAATATAAATACATAACCAAAATGAGTGGTAATTAACTTTGTCTGTGAGGCCGTATAATATGTAGCTATACTACATACTAGAATTGTCATCAGGCCTGAAAACTGAGTCTGACTCAAGCCAGCTCAGATGAAGCACAAATCCAGGCCCGGTCTGATGTCACAGAAATTAAATAAGCCAGGCCATTGCTACAGCTACAGTGTGCACCTAAACTGTTGAGTAATAAAGTGTGGATAGCAATAAAACTATAAAGTAAATTGACCTTGCAATAAGGAAGGAACATGTTTATGCTTTGTTTTATCATTGTGTTCAGAAATAAGACAGGTGCTGCTTATTTTGAGACTGGCCTGAACTGCAGCCTACTTCTCATCTAATGATAAATCTGTACATTTTAGTCATTTGAGAAACAGACACATTGGTTCGTTTTTTGTTTCTACTCTTCCAAAGAGCCATAAACATTTAGCCAAATATGGAGACATAGAAAATATTTATTTTCGATATTATCTATTACACTGGCATTGAATCATGTGACCATATTCACAAATTAAATTAAAATACTTGAATATTAACATAAAATGTATTGAATAATAATGGAAGTTTG
Source organism: Umbra pygmaea (assembly GCA_016801145.1). Lineage (NCBI taxonomy): Eukaryota > Metazoa > Chordata > Actinopteri > Esociformes > Umbridae > Umbra > Umbra pygmaea. The sequence goes on along the minus strand of JACXGM010017952.1, from coordinate 3,315 downwards.
CAAGGTAACGAGTGAATAGAAAATAAATAAAAAATTGTAAAAGCTTCATTTATTGTTTTACTTATATGTCACATGCCCGAAGCATTAGTAGAATTGAGGGGTGATTTGTCACACTCAGTGTTTATACTCGCTTGACTGGTAAAAGTACAATGCCGCTAAGGAGAGAAGAGAGGCAGCGGCAGCAAAAACTGTCCTGTCCTGTTGGTAGTGTCCTGTACACTGTCCTGTGACTCAATGATTGTCCCTGGACAGTCTGACACTGTCCTGTAAACTGTCCTGAAAAGTATATTGCGTTGAGCAATATGCTGTTCTTAAAATTAATATTTTCAACAAACAATAATAGGCATCCAATCTGTAATAGCGCTATAATGTAGCCTAAATAAATGCCATGATATTTTTCCTGCTGAATAAATTGTATTCCAAACTTATGCAATCATATTTAGAAGCATATTTTACATGTACATTGAGTGGAATGCTGTTTGATTCATATATCTATGGTCTCTATAAAAACTCTATGGTTTTACCCATCTATAGTTAAAGTAGTTTAAATTATATTCTCTACAATACAAAAACCAAGTCTGCTGCTCATATAGCAAATCTTTCATCAATATAACGGCACGGACGGGAGAATACCATGCTACAATTAATGAAACTATGAATTTTATATTTGTTCCTGGTTCTTTGGTAGTAAAACACTTTAGTATTTGTAGTAACTGCAGTTACATTGTAGTCTAAGTATTTGACCAACTGGTATATTCTGTATGAGGTATCTTATTGTTACATCCCAGGTATATCTTGGTAGGTACGGTATAGTCCAGCTCCCATAAGGGAGGGGAAACTGACACCCCACTGCTCAAGGACCCCCGGAGGACAGCAAAAGAGGTGGTCGTTGGTGTGAGTAAGGAAACAACACAAAAATTTACCATTGAAACGAAGGCTTTTAATGAGACACGGTAATAATAAAATATGTTTGGGAGAAGGGGCTGGACGGACCAAAAGAAAGAAATCAAACAAAGTCCCCACCTCTAACCTGTCCTATATCCCAAACACATACACAAACCGGCACACGAATGAGGCGCCCTAACCAAAATCACAGGTAGTGGTCTACACAGATCTTGCCTAGTGTGTTTAACAGGGAAGTTATCCTATGGGTGGTGTAAGCCCAGGGTGTCTTGCCTACACACATCTAAGTGTGTCCCAATTTTCCCTGGGAAGTAATGAAAACAAATGTTAATGATATGACAATACACTGGTTAAACAATCACAAAAATTCTCTACTAATACAATATAACAAATGTTTCCAAACAACATGCACAGAACAGTACCCAAGATCTCTTCCACTCGACCATCTAACAAAGTTAGCTAATGCTAAATACATCAAGCCATACAGCTAACACAGAGAGTTTCTAAGTACTGCATACACAGAGTTTGACTCAAGTGTCAAAACTGTCTCAATGTTTTTGACATCACTGCATCGGAACAACGTATCGAGACGTGTTTCAAAAACACTTCTGGTCACACGACAAAGTGTGTCGAAACACTTTGTCATGTGACATTAAACAATACCTGTTTCGCAATTGTCAAAAGACACTGACGTATTGGGTATTATGGTATTATGGTGACTCAATAACCACTGAGCCATCTGCGAACAGCTATTGCACGAACACTACTTACTAACTTCATAACACAAATCCATTAAATATCAATGTACATTTTGCCTGAAGAGTTTTATTCTCAGTCTTATCAGAGAAGTTCACATGAGTTTGATGTTTTGGAAACACTCCAAATCGAGATGATTGTATGACATTATGGTAGGAAAGTGTTTGTCTCAAACTGTTCCAATTCATTCAATAACCCACAGTGTTGACAAATTACAATTATCAACCCGTTTAGAAATAATGCAGTTTGTGATGAAGGACGTGAATCGTTCAATCTGGCAGAGAAGGGGGAGGCTGCAGACCTGAAGCCAGCAGATATACATCACGGCCCAGCCAATTTTACGCCCCTGCAGATCCTGATGCGTCCAGTAGGGGGGGAAGGATATACTCAAAACCATAGACAATATGCTCGAAACTTAGTGGTCCTGGTATCACTTAATATAATGTCTTCCCTTCTAATCCAAAACTTAACCATTTCAACATGTGCTGGTACCACTTAATATAATGTTTTCCCTTCTCCTAATCCTAACCTAAACCACTGTCTACAACTTTTATTTACCGTAAATGAACAAAAACTTCTAAATTAGTAAAAGTCTATAGACAGGATGGCTGTTAATGTGTAAGTTTCTAGCGTCATTAATTGTTATTTCATCGTATATCCTTCTCCCCCTACTGGACGCATAAAACTGGGGCGTAAAACTGCCTGGGCCGTATATCTACGGGCTCCAGGTCTGCAGCCTCCCCATACAGATCCGGCCACAGATGAGTCTATGATCATGGTGGAATGAATCTGTTGTGTGCCATATTTAAAGTTACCAGCAGATGTCACTGTTGAGTAAAGGTTTTGAAACATTTCATAAAGCCTCATCTCAAATGTTTCAATTGTCTCAGTGTTTCGAAAAGCCTCGTTTTGACCATCATTACACAGAGTGCACCATAAGCTCTCAGCAATCAACACACTCTACAACACAGCACCTATCTTACAACGACCAACAAAGCCTGCATCAAATCCAAAAGACAGCCAGGAAAGAGCCATAAGACACACAGAATGGCACATTAAATACAGAGGAAGGGCATACTGGGATAGCATGTTGATTGGAACCAGGTGAACAGGATAACGGGAGGGAGGAGTCATTGATAAGTGATGATTGAAGGAGCCCTGATAATTGCGCCACCTGTGTGGAATAGACACCATGAACAGAAACAAACACACAGAGAACAAGACCACCTGTGTGGAATAGACACAATGAACAGAAACAAACACACAGAGAACAAGACCACCTGTGATGAATAGACACAATGAACAGAAACAAACACACAGAGAACAAGACCACCTGTGCGGAATAGACACAATGAACAGAAACAAACACACAGAGAACAAGACCACCTGTGCGGAATAGACACAATGAACAGAAACAAACACACAGAGAACAAGACCACCTGTGCTGAATAGACACAATGAACAGAAACAAACACACAGAGAACAAGACCACCTGTGCTGAATAGACACAATGAACAGAAACAAACACACAGAGAACAAGACCACCTGTGCTGAATAGACACAATGAACAGAAACAAACACACAGAGAACAAGACCACCTGTGCAGAATAGACACAATGAACAGAAACAAACACACAGAGAACAAGACCACCTGTG
>JACXGM010017951.1:0-19388 GCA_016801145.1 Umbra pygmaea | reverse complement strand
TCTTTATTTGAATGAGTGAACGTAGCTCTTAAAAGGTAATTAAAGGCACCGGGGTTGCGGTTGCCACCGGCTTAAAGGCACTGTGGTTGCGGTGCCACCGGCTTAAAGGCACCGGGGTTGCGGTGCCACCGGCTTAAAGGCACCTGGGTTGCGGTGCCACCCGGCTTGGGCCCGCAATCGCTGCTCGCAGCTATATTTTACTTTGGAATTGACCTTTAAAGTGGAAATGACAGCATTTTAACTAGTTTGCAGATTTGAAGCAAGCAGACATACGCTAGTGTTCAAACGTTTGGGGTCACTGTTTTTATTTTCGTTAAAATTCTCTCCCTCCCAATTCCCCCTAATTCTACCTGTTGTCGGCAGCTCTGCAACTCCTTTGCAAGATCTGTGGGATGGCAAGTGGCGCGCACACAGTTCATCTACAAGTTCAACTACAAGTCGCACAAAAAAAGCCGTAATTGGCTGCAATCACATTTTCAAAATGGCAAGTTGTGAAAATTGCTCGAGTGACGACTACCGTCCGATCAAAATTAGCAATTTCTCGAAAATGCATGGTTCTAGTTGTACATATTCTTCACAGAAAATAAGCCAAGGGCAAAGCCAATGAGACTCATTTTAAACAAATAATTTATTCTATAATTTTGTTTTTACTACAGACCCAAACACCACACGTGTTAGGATCAGTAAAGATAACAACTTTAGATCATTAAGATGCACCCCTTGTCTCTGACTGTAATATAGATACAAAAAAAAGGGAAAGTCTTCAGCAGTCATTGCCTTACTAGTCATAATCTGCTATGGAGTGTCAGTGCACTTGTTCTGTTAGCTAATTGTTTGTACAGATATGCAGGAAGTGTACCGCCCACACTGGCTTTGAAGATGATATCTCACCACTAACTGACTAGGCTTCACTTTTAAACACACAAACTCAAGCTTATTTGCAAACAAGCATACGCATACATTAGCGAACACATAGTGACAATAACATGCAAACTCACATACACACATGCAAACACACACAATTCAACTCAACACAGACCACCAGGCAAGCAGGTAGGAAGGCAGAGCGATAGTGCAGAAATGTGCTCTTGATTTGGGTGGCAGGGGGCCAAGGCTTTGCTGGAAATGGTCTGTCTTGTTAGAGAATTCACCCTCAAGGGACTGGAAAATCTGCCCTACCTCACGAGTATCCCCTAATAAAGTCAATGTGATCAAGATAGAACCAAGTTGGTCCTGATGTTTGTCTATGTGTATAAGTGTGTGTGTAGGTTTGTGTGTGTTTTTGTGAGTTTCTTTCATTGAGTTTGTGCAAGTTCATCTGCATGTTTTTGTGAAAGAGAAACATTGGGGGTGGCTGAGGTTTTTACACAAGCCCACACCAATATGCAAATTCTGTTTCTGTTTATCACCGCGGTGTCTATCCTCATCCACAATGCTATTTTGACCTTTTAAACTAAAGCAGTCTATGACCAAATCCCTGTCAATTCTTTAGTCATTGTCTTTTGACTGTAGTGATTAAGTCTGTTGAGATTCAGAAATCCATTACATTCAGACTTTTGTCAGTTACCAGTCACGACTGTACATTTCAGAAGTTCTCCAGAAATACATTCTCAGTGAACAATTTTCAAAACATGAATTACATTATATGCCAACATATTTAGGGTGTTTTTATGTTTCAGCTGCACATTTTGCTATTAGGCTATATTCGTCCTTCTATTACGTTGCACCTGCACGTTTCAGGCGTAACTCTCGCCAAAATGCAACCTACAGTCTTTTTTTAATGTACCGAGTCAAAATTGACACTTTGACTGGCAAAATGGGAGCCGCCAGAAACACAAACTGCTAAATTGAGTCGTACAAAACCTTTTATTTTGTAAACTCTGTGTACACAAACAATGTTCTCAATGCTCAAGTTCATGTGTATAGCCCCTGGTGATACTTAGAGCAAAGTTTCATGTGGTGTCAAGCCTTCTTAGTGTTTTAAAAATAGCAATTTTGATGCTATTATATTAGTGCCCCTATCACTCCCATTCAAAAGACGATTCGACCAAAACCAAAAATACATCAAATCTTAAAATTGGCATTTCCATCCTAATTATGCATTTAAATTAAAGTTTGACTCTGGTACATTAAAAAAAGACCTTAGGTTGCATTTTGGCAAGAGTTATGCTTTCATTTTGCGGATTCATTGGAAAACATTCCATAGCATTTAAATTATATATTCCAACATTCACGGTTAAGGTTAGGGTTAAGGTTAGGCATGAGGCTACTAACAGATAAGGTTTTGTATGATGTTACTAAGGTTAAGTTTAGGATTAAGTTTAGGGTTAACATTACACAAAAACATGACAATTGCCTGTCTGCATTATGCTGGAATGGAGAATAAAACACAGTGTCCATCTGGATTTGTACTTGTGAACACCGGGATGAGAGATGCTAATTTATATGCCTGTTCACAATCCCAGACCCCTGCCCTAGAAAAATCTAAGCTACTTGCGCGCTACGTCATATTGTTCATATAATATTTTATGTTATACAGTTTTTTAATTTTGTTCCCTATGAACGTTATTGACTTGCTCATATGTTCAAATTTCACATATTTCGTTTTGCTAAATAGTTACTGTAATGTAATTCATGTGATTTTGGACTGAGCAGACACTCTTATCCAAAGTGACTTACAGACATTTGTATCATTTTATGAACTAGGTGGGGACAAATCAACTTCAAATAATATTAAAAAATATTTGTAGTGCCTGCTTTGGTCTCCCTGGATTTGGCAATTATTTTAAACTGTTGTATTGGTTGGTTCCATCTATTTTAAGTACATCTCAATCCCAGCTCAATAAATTAGAGATTTTAAACACACGTCTGATTTTCAGTGTTTATTAAAGGTTATTTATTGAACAGCAGTTCATGTAGTTGTCATGCAAGTCAAAAAACGTCTTGATCTTTGGAATATGGTTGGTTATTTCAGACTTTCACTCTCTCCTGCCACTTGTAGAAACTCTGGTAAAATTTTAGGAAGCAAAAACAAACAAAGCAAAAACAATCCTTACTAGCCATCCACAGCTGCACACAGTAGCTTCTTCAGCTTCTTGTAGGTTCCAATGCCTCAGGGTACTTTGGCTTCAGGCACTTCTTAAAAACTGTCCTCCTGTATATTATACAAAAACAGAACAGACAAAATTCCTCAACCATGCCAGTTTGAATCTGTTTTATTATGTAAAGGAATTGATACTATTCAGCATAAGCAATACAATTCACTACAATAACATAACTTTTCCTTTCCAATGATGCTGAATGAGCTCACTGGCTGGGTCTCTGAGATGGTGCTGTTAGAGCTCACTGTGTGTGTGTTTGCACATGTGTGTGTCTGTGTGTGTGTGTGTTAATCAGGGATAAGCAACTTTGGTCCTGAGGGGTATTCCAGAAATCTACATTAGTTACTTAGCGAGCTCTGTCAACAGTATGTCATATATATTTTAGAGGTTATTTCAGAGGTTTTATAGTCACTTTTTCTCATCTATGTTCAATGATTTGAACCCCACTGTATTCAAACTGGTATAATTGCATGTCTCTAGGATATATTTTCAGTTATGCTACTAATCAAATTAATAGAATGCAATCACTGTCAACAATAATCATTTGGACTAAAGAAAACTCTATATGTACCTTGAAAATGTCATCAATCAACTTAGTGTTTTATTGTTGTCTATATGTACATGTATACAGTACCATGAGTCACAAGGTCAATCACTTTTTTTAAATTAAAATCAACCGACACCAAGCAGAGTTTCCTATGGAGAGAATCTGTTTTGTTGCTTTTTTGCAAGGTTGTAACTTTTTCTGTGTCTGGCTTAAAAATAAGACTTGAGAAAAACACACGAAAACCTCCCCCTTGACAGTCTATAGTAATTCATTACAGATACACAGCATTAAGTAGAGAAAAAATGCAGAGTGTAAAAAATCTAATAGAGGACCGACTGAAACCCTTCACCAATCCTACCACAAAGAACATTTATCACATCTTTTGTGGAAATCGGAGTGTGGAGGAGCAACTCTTTCCTCAGACTTATGAGCTGATGCTTCATGATTAGAGCGTGTCCAGTTCTTTTGTTGTCTCCTGATTGACTCCCCAAGTCCTAGCCAGGGACTCCTGCCTGGAACAAGATACTTTTCACTGGCTCCATTGTTTTGTTGCTTCTAAATAAAATAATCTGGATGTAGTTTACAGCAGGGGTTCACAGCCTATGACCACACCCCCCGTAGAATGGGTTCCTGAGCTTCCTGGGGAGTAATAGGAATAGGGAATATAGATATTGATATTTGATTCTAGCGTTTAAGCAATGTCCCACTGATGATTCCTTCGTATTGCCGGAGCTATGCAAGTATACGTGGATGTCCAATAGATACACACAACAAGGAAGAGTTTAACTTGACCTCACCCTAGAGTAGGGTACGAAGTAGTCTTTCATTCACCTCCTAGCCTGGGAGAACCCTGACGGACTTCCTGCAAATTTGAGATTTGCTCTGCAAGTCAGTCTGGCCAAGAGCCCATTCAAGCCCATTTCCAATTTTTCCAAATTCGAGGCACCAATCACAACCGTTGAGGTGGGCTTTACACAATTATGATGATGAAAGCGCAGCTATATACTGTCATTGGTTGAAGCACACAATTACAACGATGGCTGCCACAATGGAACATCCGAAATATCACTAGAACGTATTAGCTATCCCGTCTGTTTTAAGCGATTTTAACTTTTCCTTGTTGTTAAAGTCTGAGTAAAGAACAACACTTGAAGACTTCATATCTAAAAAAAAAAGATGTTTTTGCGGTCTTGCCGACTCGATTAGGTAAAAGTCTGATATATCCAATTGCGCCGAGAGGCATTTAAGCGGTGTCAATTGGTGACGCCCCTTTGGAAATGGGCTGTGAATGAACCTTGCCCAGACCCACTCTCAGTTACAACTGAGAAGGGTCTGGTGTTAACCAGGCTATTCACCCCCAAGTAATTAGCTTAACTTTATTGTGTGATCCTAAACACTCTTTGAACACTTTCTGTTGTTTCAATAATCATTTTAAAAAGCCTCAACTGTCACTGTTAACATATTTGATCTACATAAACATTTTAAAAATTTCATTATACTTAATCTGACTCTCGAATTGGTTAGTCAGCAGGCTAAGTCAAACACGTAATTACATTTTTGCTAGGCAGCATCATATGAATAACTGGATCCAAGATAATGTATTGTATGTACCAGTAACTACACAAGTCTGTATATCCTGCCTGTCTTGATTCAGACTTGTGTAGTTACTGGTACACAAGTCTGAATCAAGACAGGCAGACTTGTATGTACCAGTAACTACACAAGTCTGCCTGTCTTGATGCAGACTTGTGTACCAGTAACTACACAAGTCTGAATCAAGACAGGCAGGATATACAGCGAGTGAAATAAGTATTGAACACGTGACCATTTCTCAGTAACTATAACAAAGTGGCTATTGACATGCAATTTTCACCAGATGTTGGTAACAACCCAAGTAATCCATACATACAAAGAAACCAAAACAAATAATTTCAGATATTAAGTTATGTGTAATAATGTGAAATGACACAGGGACAAGTATTGAACGCGCTTACTGATATTCATTTAATATTTTGTACAAAAGCCTTTGTTAGTAATGAAAGCTTCAAGATGCCTCCTGTATGGAGAAATTAGTCGCATGCATTTCTCTAGTTTGATTTTCAAATCTAGAAAGTTCTGTGGGCCCTTTCTATGGGATTTAAGTCAGGTGATTGGCTGGGCCATTCTAGCAATCTTTTTTTACTTTCTTTGCAACCAATTGAGAGTTTTCTTGGCTGTGTGTTTGGGATCATTGTCTTGCTGAAATGTCCACCCTCATTTCATCTTCATCATCCTGGTAGAATGCAGCAGATTTTTGTAATGTCTCAGTAAATTTGCCTATTCATCCTTTAATTATGTGAAGTTTGCCAGTACCATTTGCTGAAAAGCAGGCCCACACCATGATGTTCCCACCTACAAACTTCACTGTTGGTATGGGGTTTTTAGAGTGATGTGCAATGCCATTACTCCTCCAATTATGGTGTGTATTATGGCATCCAAACAGTTCAATTTTGCTCATCTGACCACACTATATTCTTCCAGTATTTCACTGGCTTTTCCAAATTTCGTGCAGCAAACTTCAACAGAGCTTCAACATGCTTTTTTTCAGTAATGGAGTCTTGCTTGGTGAGCGTGCATACAGGCCCTGGCGGTGGAGTGCATTACTTACTGTTTTCTTTGAGAAAACAGTACCTGCTAATTGCAGGTCTTTTTGAAGCTCTCCACAAGTGGTCCTTGGCTCGTGGATAACCCTTTTGATTATTCTTTTCACTTCTGTCAGAAATCTTTGAGGAACACCTGGTCAAGTGATGATTGTCTTTCCACTTCGAAGGTCTTGAAACAGCTCTTTGCTTTTACCCATTATGAGATGTGTCTTGTGTGACACCTTGGCAATGAGACCTTTTTGTAGGCCATCAGTTGGACCTGAACCTGCTGGTATTAATTTGCACTGACAGGGGCTGGATTGCTTTTTAACCACGGATGGTTTTCAGCTGTTGTCTTGGCTTTCCATGCCTTTTTGCACCTCCCTTCACATGTTCAATACTTTTACCCTGTGTAATTTTTTACCCTGCAAATGTATTTGTTTTGTATGCATGGATTACTTGTGTTGTTACCAACATCTGGTGAAAATTTCATGTCAATAGCACCTTTGGAAAAATATTTACTGAGAAAAATGGTGACGTGTTCAATACTTATTTCACCCGCTGTACATTTAGATCAGTTTTTACAATGTAGCGTTATTAGATGATTTCACACCAAATAAGAGATTGGTGGTACTTTTCCCTTCTAATGGCCAGTACAGTACAACTTAAAATACCTGAGCCATTTTTGAACAGTGTTATGTACCAAAACTTGGACCACTGTAGTCCTAGACCTGTGCCACTCTCCAACATGGCAAAGTCTCTTTTAGAGTTTATGATACAGAATGGATGTACTGACCCTTGGAAACTTCAGAATCCACTGGCATGTGAGTACTCTTTCTTCTCACACGTTCATCACTCTTTTTCCCGCATTGACTATTTCTTTGTAGACCATCGGCTATTACCAGATGTTACTTCAGCTGACTACTTGCCCATTGTAATCGGACCATGGCCCTGTAGCACTTGAAATCACTGTATCGCCAAAATCCTGTACTCCCCCTCGCTGGAGATTTAACTCTTTTCTCCGATGATATATTTTGTAACTGTATTACCTCTGTAGTTGATCATTTTCTTTATCATAATCAGATTTATTTTATCTCTCCTTCTCTCCTATGGGAGATGCTTAAGGCCTATATAAGAGGCGTGATTATATATTATTCGTCACACGTAAATAAAGACTGTAGGGTTAAAATGGACAAGAATTCAACAGAGATTCTTGAGCTGGATCATAAATATGCTCAGACTCCATCCCCTGAGTTATATAAACAATGTTTAAATTTGCATTCTGAATTTAATCTTATCTACGAATGAGGCCAAACGTTTACTGTTGCACTCACGCTCCACCTATTAGGAACACAGGGACAAGGCAAGCCGCTTGCTGGCGCATCAGTTAAATTGACGTGCTGCCTCTCATTTGATCCCTCAAATCCAAGCTACTTCAAATTTTATGGTGTATGACCCTGAGGGGATCAATGACATCTTTAAATCCTTCTACTCCTTACTTTACACGTCTGAGTCTTCTGCGAACACAGCTAAAATGACTCAGTTTTTTGATACGCTAGACAGTCCCAATGTTGCCACGGAGGTTGCTGTTGACCTTGACTCTCCTCTAAGGCTTGAGGAGGTGATCGCCTCAATAAAAACTATTCAAAGCAGCAAAGCTCCCGGCCCAGATGGGTTCCCTATTTAGTTTTTTTTATGTTATCCAGAGCTATCCCCCCTACTTTTAGCTATGTATAATGACTCATTGGATCAAGGGTCTCTCCCCCAACCTTAACACAGGCTTCTATTACACTTCTTAAAAAGGGTAACAACTTAACTGCTTGTTACTCATAGAGGCCACTCAGCCTCCTCAATGTTGATTTTAAGGTGCTATCTAAATTGCTAGCTACCCGTCTGGAGGGGGTCCTTCCAGCAGTCATCTCGGAAGAACAGACAGGATTTATCAAGGGTAGACGGGCATTTGTCAATATTCAGACTCTTCTTAATATTATTTATTCCAAACAGTTCTCCAGTTCCCCGGAGTTTGTAGTTTCACTCGATGCAGAGAATGCATTGTTAGAATTGAGGGGGAATATTTATTATTGGCGCTAAGGAAGATTGGTTTTGCTGACAATCTCTGTGCATGGATTAGGCTTTTATATGCTTCCCCTCAGGCCAGTGTCTGCACTATTGATATTTATTCTGAATACTTTGCTCTGGAACACGGGACAAGGCAGGGCTGTCCGCTGTCAAAATTGTTCTTTGCCATTGCCATTGAGCACCTTTCGGCGGCATTACGGGCCTCACCCACTTTTCAGGGTGTCTCCAGGGGGGGAATTGAACACAAGCTGTCACTATATGCAGATGACCTATTACTTTATGTCCATAACCCAGCTACCTCTTTACCGAGTATCCTCTCTATCATGGAAAATTTTTGTTTGTTTTCGGGGTACAAACTTAACCTACAAAAGAGTGAATGTTTTCCAATTAACTCAGCAGCCCTGCAACTTCATACAGACCTGCCCTTTCAGCTGTAGCACTCCGGCTTCAAGTACCTTGGAGTGAATGTGACTCGCTCACTGACAGATTTATTGTCAGCCAATTTCTCCCCCATTTTCACTCAGATGAAGGCAGATTTTCAGAGGTGGGGTAACCTACCTCTATCATTGATAGGGAAGATCAACGTGGTGAAAATGAACAGTCTGCCTAAATTGATGTACCTTTTTAATTCTATACTGTTGTTCCTGACAAATTCCTTTTTTAAGGCAATCAATCAAGCAATTTCTTCCTTCATCTGGGGTGAAAAGGTGCCCATGGTCAGTAGATCTCAAATCCAGAGATGTAAATTCAATAGAGGGCTTGCACTTCCCAATTTTCTATACTATTACTGGGAAGCCAACCTTCAGAAAATTTTACTCTTGAGGTTACTTGCCCCAAACACGCCATGGTGCCATTTAGAAGGTAGGTTGTGCCTCTCTTCATCTCTCTCTGCTTTAGTATGCAATGCTCTCCCAGTATCTCCTTCTCGTTACACTGGTAATCCTATAGTATTACCTACTCTCAAAATCTGGTACCAGTTCTGTAGCCACTTTAAATTTTCTTCTGCATCTATCATGGGCCCCATTGATAAAAACCATACATTTCCCCATCGGTTGATGACAAAGCCTTCTACTTTTGGAAAGGGAAAGGTATTAAAACATTCTTTGATTTATATGAAAATGGAGTCTTCTCTAGTTTTCCGAATATGTCTGTTAAATACAGCTCGCCTTCATCTCACTTTTTCTGCTATTTGCAGTTGAGGCATTTTGTTTCCAATCAATTCAAAGTTTTTCCTTGCATACCCCCAACCCAGCCCTGGGATGTATTGCTGACTATCTCACCCCTACAGAAATCTTTGATTTCCCGGGTCTATTGCTGGATTATGAACTTAGCATAAAACTAAATCAGCTTGGGAGCAGAAGATGGGGATGGTATTTTCTAAGGGGTTTTGGGAAGAGGCAGTTAAAAGAACAAGCTCTACCTCTTCATGTGCACGTCTGGTTCTCATTCAATTTAAGGTTATACACAGAGTACATTACTCAAAGTCCAGACTATCCAAAATTTACCCAGCAGTGATAGATGTGTGTGACAGGTGTCACTCCTCTTCCTGTGACCTATACCATATGTTTTTTACTTGTCCAAAACTGAATAGCTTCTGGAATTCAGTATTCCATACTTTGTCTAAAGCCCTCAAAATTCACCCAACTACATGCCCATTAATTGCTCTGTTTGAAATCCCAAGTAACGCGATTAAATTAAATAATAAAGACTCTGAAATTATTGCTTTCACAACATTTTTAGCTAGACGCAGGATTTTGCTATTGTGGAAATCCTGTCAGCTTCCCTTAGCTTCCAAGTGGCTAACTGATGTTGTATTTTTTTGCAATTGGAGAAAATTAAGTAGTCCTTGAAGGGATCTCACTCTAAATTCTCTGACAAATGGAAGTCATTTATCTCCTATCGCAGAGGCTTCCCACAGATTTTCCTTAAACCAAGTTAGTATTAGTATTAATTTTACTATTGTAAATTAGATATACATGTATGTCCGTGTGATGTGTTTTCATCTGGATGTTTTGTGTGCGGTTTGGGGGTAGGGGAATCGGGTGGAGCGGATATAGAGGAGGGAAGGGGGAGGGTATGGGGAAGAAAATTTTGCTATGTACCTTTTTTTTGTCATCATTGCTGTACATGTGATAAATAAATATATTTTTAAAAAAATCCCTGAGCCATGAGTTGATGTTCGTGGTGCATCAGTGGCTAGCTTACATTTTGGCAGTCTATGTTGGAGACAAATATAGCCAACCCAATGCAATATGCAATGTGTGTAAAAGCGAAAGTCTCTTGCCGTGGAACCATGGCAAAACATTTTAATCCCACAAATTTAATAAGGCACTCACTGAGCATAAACTGTTTACAACCCTAAAAGATTAAAACTAATCTAGTATTGATGCTTAAATGTCAGCACTAATAGATGTAGACACTTGGCATATCCTACAGTCTTTTTGGTTTTTCTTACTGCTAAATCTATTTACAAAGGTCAATTTATTTGTTTTGTAGGAAGTTTAAGAAAATTCCCTACTCATTTTGTTCCCTGTTATTGCCTATGAGTCAGCCTTTTATTTATCTATTTGCATAGGCTTTTGGCATAATTTAAATATGCTACATCTTTAGATTTGGGAAAAAGGCCATACGCAGATGAGTGTTGTACTGGAAAATATTTTTATTTACCTATTGCCTAACCTCTGTTATGTTCCTAAAGTAATATATTTTGGATTACTTATTATACCTTACTGGTATATGATGAGTAGACTAATTGAATGTATTGTAAAAAAATCCTTTGCCTTCAATCAGTAAGTAAAATAAATTAAAACATATTTTACTTTACTCTTCCATTTATCATTTACTGGCCCCATTTATTTTTCAAGAACTCACATTTACTATTTTTTTGATCAGCCAATGGTGTTTCAGATTACACCCAGACATTTTAGACCACACTTATCATTATCATATGAGACAACAAGTAGTTAAAAAAGATTCACGAGGAACATTGGAAATGTTCCATGAGGAAATGGAAAATAGATCAATTAATATACTATGCTAGGAAAAATGTCACAATCCCTCCCTCTGAGCCTGTCTGCCTGTTCCTTGTCGCCATTTCCCTGTTCCTGGATACCTTTTGTGTGTGTGTGGTCTGTTCTGTGTTTGTTTGTCCGTTCTGGTCACCAGATCCCATCATCCCAACACACAAAGGCACAAGCTCCAGAGCACCAGTCCCAGTAGTGATTATCCCCAGCACCTGTTCGTCTGCCACACCTGGGCTGATTGCTGCTCTCCCTTTATTAGGGAGGTGACAGTGATCAGTCCTTGCTGGAATATTGTACTACCAAGTGTGTGAAGTCTTGAGCTACTCTTGTACCAACCCAGTCTGAGAACTGTGCCGTTTATTACTATCTTCCTTTTAAATTGCCAGTCTGAGTGCTGTGCCTTTATGGTTCCAAACTATTATTTTATAACACTGGTTCTCCATGCCTTCACATCCAGTACCTGCCAGTGTCGATAATCCGAAGCCCTCACTCACCTGGTAAGCTGCCTACCTTCTGAGAACTCCAGTAGTTTAACTACAGTGAGACATCTACCAGGTGTTTAGCTATATGGGACTACATCTCCAGGACACCACTCACCTGGTTTCCCCTTCATTGGAGGCTACATTACCATCTGTAGTATCCAAACTACTATTTACATTTCATTCATACAATAAACAAAATTGTTATACACTCACCTTGTGTTCATCTGCTTTTGGATTCACCCTCGGTCCCTAACCTGTATCCTGACAAAAATAGTAAATGTGAGTTGTTGAAAAATAAAATCGTAAATGATAAATGGAGTAAGAGTAAAATCTGTTTTAACTGATTCGAGGCAAAGGAAATAATGCTTTATTATTTTTTACAATACATTAAAGGGAAACTTCACCCTACAGCTATATGAAGGTGGCATTAGCTTCTCCCAGACATTTGTAGAACAGTGAGATATGTTTCACCCATGCCTGGCTAGTGTAAGAGAAAGATTTGAAATTTTGCGGGGAAACTTCATACTCTGACGTCACCCTATGGTATGAATTGACAGTGGAGATAGTAAAAAGGAATATAGGCATGTATTCTGTCACGAAAATAAGCATCCCTGTTATACTGATCTGGCTTTCAAACCTACTGCTTAAAGCCTCGGTTGTCCTTGATTTTTTAAGGTATAGCTTGTCTTTCTGTGACGTTTCTATCAGCCGTTTTAATGCTAAACAGACGAGGTGGTATGATTTTTTCAGTATGTATAGAACTACAACGCTGGCTTCCTTGTTTCAAGCCCCGCCCACCCGGCATGTTCTCTGGATTCTGTGAAACAGTTCATAACCAAAGTCGCTGGTAACACAATTGCTACTAACCTAGGATGTGCAGATGAGAAATTTTACAACTTGCTTTTACATTCTGAGTGACATCCAACCATACTTGTTTGCGCCCGAGTACACCGAAGAACATTTACAACAAATGGAGTTTGATATTCAGCTTCAACAAGGCAGCCTGTTGTACAGATAATCCAATTGCAACGCGGTTAAATTCTAATTGCCTAAGTGCTTCTGTGGGAATATGTCCATCCATTACTACTGAAGAAAAAAGCATTTGCTACAATGAATGGGATCGTGGACAAGCTTTACTTGTAAGGACTGAACCAAAAATGACTGACGACCGCATATCACTGAATCACTGACATTTTCCAGCACACATGGAAAGAGACGTAGCAAGAGGACAATTAACAGATGAGTAAGTTTATTAAACCTATTTTCTGTACCTTGATAATGGAGCACACATCGTGTCTGTGGTAATGTTATTGTACCGTATGTGTAGTGTGCCAGCTGTATTTAGTAGCTAGCTCACTGAGTGGGTAAATTACTACTCTTTCTAGATAAAGAAATATGAATGGGATCGCATCACTTTTCAGCCACTTTCGGGCTGTAGTGCCGGTTAATTTAGCACGTAGATTACTTTCATAATCTTCCGACCTAAAATGCCGACTGCAGACCCTAACTTTTTATAGCCTCTTGTGAAGTGTGAAAGATTACTCCTTCTTTTTGGGCTTGCTTGTAATTTCTGCAACCAGGTACAGAACACAAAACGGGCATGATGAATAGAAATTAGACTACAATTTCAAAAAGCAAATGTATAACAAATGTAAAACTTTCTAGCGTCAAGCTCTACAGAGGTGTGCTGTTGAATTGCCCATGTTCTGTGTCGGTGCGTTCAAACGGGGACGGGCATAAAATTCGCTTGGAATTCTGGGAGTTGTTGTAGCTCAAGTTTAGACGGATACAGAAGCACCCCAGTGGATGCGAAAGGAACTGAAATATACTATTGGCTTTTCTCTGATATATTGAAAATGAACAGACGTGTATATGAAATAAATCATCTATGGTAACGTTTGTAAATGGTATACAGTGAACCCTCGTTTTTTGCGGGGGTTACGTTCCAAAAAGAACCCGTGATAGGCGAAAACCGCGAAGTAGTTACCTTTATTTTTTTACAATTATTATACAATGAAATACTCCATAATACATTGAAACCAAAGAACAAAACCTTTTTACAGGCCCAAGCATTTGTTTAACAAATAAATGTACTGTATAAACTTTTTTTTACAAATAACTACTGTACTGTAAAATAATAATTTTAATCCTCAATACCAACTGAAGGCTTCAAATTGCGGAGATCAGCACAGCCCCACCGCGACCCGAGTCATTGGATTAGAACGGGAGAAAATGCACAATGCATGATGCAAATCCGTGAAGCAGCGAGACCGTGAAAGGTGAACCGCGATATAGCGAGGGTTCACTGTACTATGAAACTGATTTACTGTGCAACAATCCTTTAATTATTTTACTCATTAGATAAGCTTTTACTAATATTTGTCATTTCTAGGATTCCATACATTAATGCTTGTTGTCAGTTAAATAGTTGTCTATTGTCTTGATTGCATGTGTTCAATGAAGCTTAGATTTAATAATTATTATTCATTATTAATAAAGAATGTTATCTGTATCAGCCAATCTTGCAGATTTTAAATCAGCAATCAGTATTAGCCTGAAAAACAACAGATTGGTGCATCTCTAGTTTTACAGTTTATTTATCTTAAATGTAGTTTAACGCTGGTAAAGGGTTATCAATGATAGAAAAAAAATAAAAAATTATAATGATTATCTGCATTATACACTGCATTCCAAATTATTATGTAAATTGGAATTAAGCGTCATAAACATTAAGTATTTTGTTTTTCAATCAAACTAACGGATGGTATTGTGTCTCCATGCTCTTTGGATCACTGAACTCAATCTCAGACACCTGTGGTAATTAGTTTGCCAGCTGAGCCCAATTAAAGGAAAACTACTTAAGAAGGATGTTCCACAATTTTAAGCAGGCCACAGGTTTCAGGCAATATGGGAAAGAAGAAGGATCTCTGCTGCGGAAAAGCGTCAAATAGTGTAATGACCCGGACAAGGTGTAAAAACATTTCATATTTCACGAAAACATGAGCATGATCATCATACTGTGAAGAAATCTTTAGTTAACCCTTGATTAAGGCACAATGAGGAAGTTTACTGCCAGACAAATTCATCGGATTATGAGAGCAGATGCTAAAATGCCATTACAAAGCAGCAAACAGATATTTGAAGCTCCTGGTGCCTCTGGAGTCCCGCAAACCTCAAGGTGTAGGATCCTCCAGAGGTTTGCAGTTTTGCATTAACCTATTTTTCGGCCACCCCTAACCACTGCTCACAAGCAGAAACGGTTGCAGTGGGCCCAGAAATAAATCAAGACTAATTTTCAAACAGTCATGTTTGCAGATGAGTGCTGTGCAACCCTGGATGGTCCAGATAGATGGAGTAGTGGATGGCCACCATGTCCCTGCAACGTCAGCAAGGAGGTGGAGGTGTCATGTTTTGGGCCAGAGTCATGGGGAGAGAGCTGGTAGGGTCCCTGAAGGGTTGAAAATGACCTCAGCAAAGTATATAGAGTTTCTGACTGACCACTTTCTACCATGATACAAAAAGAACTGATCCTTCTGTGTCAAAATCATCTTCATGCATGACAATGCACCATCTCATGCTGCATAGAATACCTCTGTCATTGGCTGCTATGGGCATAAAAGGAGAGAAACTGATTGTTGGGCCCCCATCCTCAACTCAACCATATTGAGAACCTTTTCGAACATTCACAAGGATAAGAGGGTGGGAGGCAGTTCGCATCAAAACAGCAGCTTTGGGAGGCTATTCTGACATCCTGCAAAGAAATTCTTTTTTTTCAACCTTTAAAATGTTTCGAAACTCTGTTGTGCATAATAATTTGGAAAAGTGCATTTTGAGATTTCATTGGGTTCAATTAATTTTGACCTGTACCCTAACGGTTGGTGACTTGAAAATTATACTGACTGTCATTTGCATCAACTATTTCGGAAAGTCAGTGTAAATATCATTTGCATAATAATTTGGAACATGGTGTATATAAAAATAAGTGAAAGTGGAAGCATTCATTTACAAAATGCAACACAGTGCTGATGCTGATAATAATTGCCTGTTAAAAAAGTCTTATGACAAATTCTGTATAATGTAGCTGTTATAAATGATATGTCTAAACACAGCATGCATTTAACAATAATAAAAGTGCTATTTGTAGAATTTGTGACATAACAATGGAATAAATAAAAAAACAGAAGAAATTATGTATATAATTTATATCCCACACTATGCAGTGCTTGTTTTACATCAAAAGCATGGCGTAAAATGCATAAATTATATAAACAGATGGACTGAGTTGTGTCCACTAGAGGCTGACATGCTCTCATGTTTGCTTTTGTGTGGCTGGTTAAGTGAATGACTTACTCCACACACCCGTAACAGTTGGTGGCTGTAATGCACAAAGTTCTTATATTATTGGATGTTGGCATTGACATAAGAGAAGAAGGCTTCCCCCATACACTTTGTTGCTGCAAAAATCACAAATTCAGTGTTACTGGAAGATTAATTGAGGACAGGTACACCAACCTCAGGGAATGTGTGGACACTCTCTTGTTCTTGCATAGGAACTGTGGGACTCCATCTTAATGGACTCATTGAAAAATTGGTTAGGCTATTTAATGTGTGCGTGTCTGCACGGGTGTGTGTCCGTGCCTGTGTGTGTGTGTTTGCATGGATGATTTACAGGAAATTTTATGTGTGCATTGTTTAATCGGTCTTTCAGTCCAATAAAATAAAATGAACTAAATTTAGGATTTTTACTCAACTATGGTGGGTATGCTTAGCCTGGCTCCGCCCTCCTACGAACATTTTCCTGGTCCAATCAGCGAACAGAGGGAGTGGTTGAGAACAAGTTTATTACGTCACGACCAAATGTTAGCGATTGGTTATGGCAGATCCAGAGTGGCTCTGGGAAGATCCAATAGTTTTAAACTTCACTAGAGTTCCTTCAAGGAAGTTCCTTCAAGGAAGTTAACGCTTGTCAGTGGAGAGTGGCCAGACTCTCTGTACAAATGAAACGTATGCACGAGAGTCTGGTAGAACCAGGCTAGTGTATGCTGTGATCTGTACTGTATTTTTTACTGTAACTGACAAATTCCGGTAAAAAAAACACAAAACGGGAGCGGGAGGGAATGGGAGTAATCCTTCTGGGATTGGGACGGGACGGGATTATCCTCCAGTTTTTTTGTGGGATTGGGATGGGACGGGATTTACACGGGAAAATCCACTCCCGTGTCACCCTCTAGTGTCCACTGACAATTCCTGTTGAAAATGGCAAAATATGCACTGCATAGTGTAAGAAATCCGGTTATAATTTATTTGGATACTCAATATTACTATGTGTAGATGCTCTACAGATACTGTGTATATATGTACACACACACATATATACTATAACAAACTATTAAAAGTGAATTTAAGAGGTTAAGAGTTAGGGAACTGGTTTTGTTTAAGGATAGGTTAATGTTAAAGGTTAGTAGACATTTACAAGTGTTACAGATAATCTGTAAATAATTTGTAAAGCACCTACAGATTGACTATTCAAATAATTTGTTACCCAAAATCATTGTCCATCTGAACTGCTGTTTTCAGGTATTTACCATTAAATGTTCCAAAGATTTTTTTATCTGGTCATTAAAAGAAAGTCATTTTCACTCCACAAACCTCTACACTTTAATAACATGTGATCGATAAATAAATTAAATTTGCAGGTACAGATCAAAATGTGTTATTGGATTGGTCATGCACAAACCTTTTTAAATGGATTTTCTTAGAAGTTTTTTTTTACAGTTTGAAAGACTATAAAATCCAGCCAAGTTCAGAGAGCAATGTATATTGACAGTAGCAAGCTAACAGTGGATGATGGTATGTCTTGGGTTGTTACGTTAATATCAACAGAGTTTAAATGCTTCTGGGATAACAGAACAGTGGGTCTTATAGACCTGGAATGTGTTAAGTATTGGGTTTGTGGAGGGACAAACTGAACCACCAGCTTTGGCCTTAAGAGGCCTGGGACTGAGGGAATGAAGGAGAGAGAGAAAGAACAGGAAATTGGGGCCATATTATGTTTTTTTTCACCATAACAAAAAAGAGATTTAGGACATAAATTAAAGGGGCCAAGAGAACTGTGTTCCTGTGGGAGGGACAGCAACCAAGAGGGAGAGAGACACAAACTCCAGGCGAGAGAGACAAAGAGATGTGAAAGAGAGTTGGTAGAAAAAGGTTCTGGCTGCAGATGAGCACTGTCAGGCAGGGCAGTGTGAGTCCAGTGGGTGGGGCTTGGGCACTGTGGGGCCAGTGGACAGTGTTCATAACTGCTGTTGATCCAACATGGCATGTTCTACTACCGATTTTTTTTTGTTATTTGTTGTTTTTCAAAGATTAGGTTTATAAACAATTACTATGTTTTAGCAAAAAAAATATAAAAAGTTAAGTAATTAAAGGCTTTTTATCTCTAACAGAATAATGTATATACATTTGGTTTATGCGTAAGTACAACACGTACAGATTTATATTGATTTTTATCCATAAGTTCATCCTCCATCCTGATTTACATATTAAAGTGTCCTGTTGTATGTGTTTTGTGTGGATTACTAAATTCACATTCTATCAATCCTCCTCTTGGTAAGGATTGAGATGTTTTCATTGGAATAGACAACATCACTACAAAATTGTGATTTCCTATGAAGGAATAATTTAGGCTACATTAAATTGATCTATTTGTGTTTATTCACTAGAAAACTAGCTTAATACCAATGCACTCCTCTCTCTGGGATTGTAAAGTTGCATAATATAAAGCTATATATGTGGTCCTAGTTTGATTGTGTATATTTTGTCCTTACATTCCAACATCAGGGAAAACAGTAAATAATATTTCAGGCAGGGGCACTGTGAGGCCAGTGGTCAATATGAAATATGAAGCTTGACACTGTGAGGCCAGTGCTCAGTATGAAGCTTGTGGGACCTAATGGCACCTCACAAAACAGTAGACATAAAAAACACACATGATGATTTAATTGTAGGGTGCCATCTTAACTATAAACTGTGTATTTGTTAATTCTTCCTCTATAAATCGATATTACTTCCAATGAACACATGACCACAACATGAAAATCATTTATAGAGGAAGGGTCGGCTGTTCTTAATTATTCCATAATAGATAAGTCATTACAGTTTTGCAATCTCTGGCAGGGTTAGTGTTTAATAAACACACATCAAATGTTGGTCTATTTACATTACTCCCAGAGCCATAGAGAGAGAGAGTTGCGTCAGGGGAGGGTAAAAAATTATAATGTCACGTGGTACGGTCACGTGGTTCATGCGTCTCTAAAAAGTTACAAGCGTATGATTATAATACATTGAAGTCTATGGGAGCAGCTGTAACAAGAGCGATTTTTGGTATGATCTATTATATGAAAGTTGTTTCAAGTGCTGTTTACAAATTTACAAATTTATTTTTAACTGTTTAAGTTAGCTAGTTTTCCTCAAACATTTAAATTTGTTGATTTTATAAACTTACGCTAAATAACGTCAGCTAAAATGTGTCTGCA
>JACXGM010017950.1:9270-19379 GCA_016801145.1 Umbra pygmaea | reverse complement strand
TACAGAAGACAAGCTCTTTTGCAACCAGGCGTATCGCCCCCAGCTGTAATTCAGCAGACAGAATGCAGGTTTAAGGCACTTCCTCATTTGCGTCAATTTGCCAAACTGAATGCTCACCCTGTGAAACATATATACATATACATACATACATACATACAAACATACATACATACGTACATACACACATACATACATACATTACATATATATACAGAATCAAGGGGCTGGTAGGCCCCTTTACAGTCCCTGAAGGTGTGAAAATGACCTTTGCAAACTATATAGAATTTCTGACTGACCACTTTCTTCCATGGTACAAAAAGAAGAACAGTGCCTTCCATAGCAAAATCAGCTTTGGAGTATCCTCAAGCAAAAGATCTATAAAGGTGGGAGGCAGTTCACATCAAAACAGCAGCTCTGGGACGTTATTCTGACATGGAAAATAAATTCAAGCAGAAACTTTCCATAAACTCACAAGTTAAATGGATGCAAGAATTGTGAAGGTGATATCAAAGAAGGTCTGCTATGTTAACATGTAACTTGCCCTGTTAAGATGTGTTTCATTGAAATAGCAATTGATTTCATTATATTTATTAATATATATTTATATCATATTTATTTATATTTCAGATATGACCTCCTAATGCAGCAAATTCAACAAATTACCAATTTCAGTTATTTACATCCTATAAAATGTTTTGAAACTGTTGTGCATAATAATTTGGAACAGTGCATATTTATTTTTTATTTTATTAAAAATACTGTTTTCATTGAGTGGTTTGGTCAATGAAATTTGACTTATACTGTACCCTAACGGTTGGTGACTTGAAAATTATACTGACTGTCATTTGCATCGACTGTTTAGGTAAATCTGTAAAAAATAGCATTTGCATAATAATTTTATATATTTAAATACAAAGTCATTTTTTCTAATTTTAAATATCTATTTTATGAATAATTCCTAATAACATAAATATCTATTTCATTAATTATTCCTAATAACAGTAACAGTAAGCTTAATAAAGGTGTATATATTACATATAAAAAAGAAAATGAAGAACAATTTAAAACTGTTCAGCTAAAAATGCAAGATTCTGCCAACACAAATACGATTTAGGCCAATATTTCATCACAGTAATTTGTATATTTGTGTCATCTTGTATTATGATATCATCTCCATTTAACAGTTATGCACCCAATACACAACATGACAAACCTAATTAATTTGCATTTTATTGCATGACATAAGTATTTGATGACCTACTGTACCAACATTAAGAATTCCAGCTCTCACAGACCTGTTCGTCTTTCTTTAAGAAGCCCTAATGTTTGCCACTCATTACCTGCATTAACTGCATCTGCTTGAACTCGTTACCTGTATAAAAGACACCTGCCCACACACTCAAACAGACTCCAACCTCTCCACAATGGCCAAGACCAGAGAGCTGTGTAAGGACATGAGGGATAAAATCGTAGACCTGCACAAGGGTGGGATGGGCTACAGGACAATAAGCAGGCAGCTTGGTGAGAAAGGAACAACTGTTGGTGCAATTATTAGAAAATGGAAGAAGTTCAAGATGACGGTCAATCTCCCTCAGTCTGGGGCTCCATGCAAGATCTCACATCGTGGGAGAAGGTGAGGGATCAGCCCAGAACTAAACGGCAAGACCTGGTTAATGACATGAAGAGAGCTGGGACCAAATAAAACCATTAGTAACACACTATGCCGTCATGGATTTAAATCCTGCAGAACACGCAAGGTCCCCCTGCTCAAGCCAGCGTACGTCCAGGTCTGAAATTTGCCAATGACCATCTGGATGATCAAGAGGAGGAATGGTAGGTCATGTGGTCTGATGAGACAAAAGTAGAGCTTTATGGTCTAAACTCCCCTCGCCGTTTTTGGAGGAAGAAGGATGAGTACAACCCCAAGAACACCATCCCAACTGTGAAAGATGGAGGTGGAAACATCATTCTTTGGGGATGCTTTTCTGCAAAGGGGACAGGACGACTGCACCGTATTCAGGGGAGGATGGATGGGGCCATGTATCGCGAGATCTTGGCCAACAACCTCCTTCCCTCAGTAAGAGCATTGAAGATGGGTCACCGCTGGGTCTTCCAGCATGACAATGACCCAAAACACACAGTCAGGGCATCTAAGGAGTGGCTCCGTAAGAAGCATCTCAAGGTCCTAGAGTGGCCTAGTCAGTCTCCAGACCTGAACCCAATAGAAAATCTTTGGAGGAAACTGAACGTCTACATTGCCCAGCAACAGCCCCGAAACCTTAAGGATCTGGAGAAGGTCTGTATGGAGAAGTGGGCCAACATCCCTGCAGCTGTGTGCAAACCTGGTCAAGAACTACAGGATCTCTGTAATTGCAAACAAAGGTTTCTGTACCAAATATTAAGTTCTGCTTTTCTGATGCATCAAATATTTGTCATGCAATAAAATGCAAATTAATAATTTAAAAATCATACAATGTGATTTTCTGGATTTTGGTTTTGGATTCAGTCTCTCAGTGTTGAAGTGTACCTATGATAAAAAAAGTAAGAAGGATAACCTGCAAAATTGGCAGTATATAAATATATACACACCAGCCGCGGTCGGTGGATCTTAATTGGGGAGGACGGGCTCGTATTACGCTCGGAACCGGAGTGAATGGAATGGTGCGCAACGAACAAAACCAATTGTTTTTTTGATTTGCACACATTCCATTCACTCCGGTTCTGAGCGTAATACGAGCCCATCCTCCCCAATTAAGATCCACCGACCGCGGCTGATACACACAGTATATAAATGTCCAGGAGATCGTGCCATATTCCCATAAACACAGACATCCCCTAGCAGTGTTTCTCAAACTTTTTTGAATATTGTACCCCCCTTTGAATTGCCTTTTTAAGCCAGCGCAAAATAACCCCTTACCAGTGCAAAACATTTTTGTTAGAAAAAACATCTATATAAAGAGGTACAATACAGCGCCGGGCTCTGGCAGTGATAGATACACTAAACAACAACCTTTTTTAAACAAAAACATTTAAATGCTACATTTCAACTGTTTAGAATCCACCATCATTTAATTAATTCATTATTATAGTATTATCATTTTAGGAATTATGCATGACATATTTATAAATTAGCATTTAAACACTGCCATAATATATACAGTATCTAACAAAAATGAGTACACCCCTCACATTTATGTTATTTGATTATAACTTTTCATGTGACAACACTGAAGAAATGACACTTTGCTACAATGTAAAATAGTGAGTGTAAAGCTTGTCTTCCAGTGTAAATTTGCTGTCCCCTCAAAATAAATGAACACACAGCAGTTAAGGTCTAGACCACTGGCAACAAAAGTGAGTACACCCCTATTTTGAAAATGTCAAAATTGGGCCCAAAGTTTCAATATTTTGTGGCCACCATTATTTTCCAGCATTGCCTTAACCCTCCTGGGCATGGAGTTCACCAGAGCTTCACAGGTTGCCACTGGAATCCTCTTCCACTCCTGCATGAGGACATCACAGAGCTGGTGGATGTTAGAGACCTTGTGCTCATCCACCTTCCATTTTAGGATGCCCCACAGATGCTCAATAGGGTTTAGGTCTGGAGACATGCTTGGCCGGTCCATCACCTTTAACCTCAGCTTCTTTAGCAAGGCAGTGGTCGTCTTGGAGGTGTGTTTGGGGTCGTTATCATGTTGGAATACTGCCCTGCAGCCAAGTCTCCGAAAGGAGTGGATCATGCTCTGCTTCAATATGTCACAGTACATGTTACATTCATGGTTCCCTCAATGAACTACAGCTCCCAATGCCGGCAGCACTCATGCAGGACCATGACACTTCCACCACCATGCTTGACTGTAGGCATGACACTCTTGTCTTTGTACTCCTCACCTGGTTGCCGCCACACACGCTTGACACCATCTGAACCAAAAATATTTATCTTGATCTCATCAAACCACAGGACATGTTTCCAGTAATCCATGTGTTTAGTCAGCTAAACTGTATGCTGGCTTTCTTGTGCATTATCTTTAGAAGAGGCTTCCTTCTGGGACATAACCATGTAAACCAATTTGATGCAGTGTGCGGCATATGGTTTGAGCACTGACCCCCCACCTCTTCAGTGTCTATTTGCCAAAGAAAAACTCTGGGTATGACACTGAGCATGTGCACTCATCTTCTTTGGTCAACCATGGCAAGGCCTGTTCTGAGTGGAACCACTGTATCGTCTTGGCCACCGTGCTGCAGCTCAGTTTCAGGGTCTTGGCAATCTTCTTATAGCCTAGGCCATCGTATAGCAACAATTCTTTTTTTCAGATCCTGAGAGTTCTTTGCCATGAGGTGGCATGTTAA
This sequence comes from Umbra pygmaea, assembly GCA_016801145.1. Lineage (NCBI taxonomy): Eukaryota > Metazoa > Chordata > Actinopteri > Esociformes > Umbridae > Umbra > Umbra pygmaea. Next base: position 15,029 of record JACXGM010017950.1, on the reverse strand, counting down.
ACTTCCAGTGACTAGTACGAGGGAGTGTGAGAGCAATAACACCATATTTAACACGCCTGCTCCCCATTCACACCTGAGACCTTATAACACTAATATAACACATGGCACCAAGGAGAGAAAATGGCTAATTGGGCCCAAGTGAGTCTACTCACTTTTGTTGTCAGAGGTTTAGATCTTAATGGCGTGTGTTGAGTTATTTTGAGGGGACAGCACATTTACACTGTTATACAAGCTGCACACTCACTACTTTAGATTGTAGCAAAGTGTCATTTGTTCAGTGTTCTCACATGAAGTTATAATCAATTATTTACAAAAATGTGAGGGGTGTACTCACTTTTGTGAGATACTGTAGATGTATATTTTTTATTTATGTTTACATTTTAATTATTTGAGTGTTTTCTATGGTTGTGTTGATATTTCTGCCTTTATAACTGAGGGGATTATAATGGAAGGTTAAATTTAAAATAAAAATGTTTAAATTTAATATTTTTTCCTGCTCCTTATTCTAAATAGGTCATTAAACAGATAAATAATTATCGATATCGACCGATATGACCAATGGTTTCCTCATGCCTCTTTATTTTCTCAGACAGGTGTTTTATGTCACTCACTCTATGTGTTGTCCAGGCTCTGTTAGTGATGCAGATTAATGGCATATTTCAAGAGAATTGTTTAAATTAGTATACAAGCATGAAATTTAGCACAGATACTCTCTAAGGGTAAATATTTGGGAAAAAGGCATTGGCCCCCCAAAAACTCAAGATAGCCGCCATTTATTCAAGATAGCCGCCATTGCTCTCAAATTTCTTAAATTTGGTACTAATATTCTTCAAGGTACATTCTCATTGAAAAAGCTGTGAGCCACTCAGAAATTCAAGATGGCAACCATTTTCAAGATGGCCACCTTTTCTGTCAGAGCTCAATTCAATGTGTTAAGGAAGGTTTTGTTTAAAGGTATAATATGTAGTTTTCCGACGCTAGGAAAACAATAACAAAAGATGTACTTTACATTAAAAAAGCAAACCTCACTATACCTATGTTAAATATATTTTTGAGTTGTGTACTTACATTATCCTAAATGTTTTCACCAACTTTCAAACCCAGAGAAATTGGTAATTCCAAGACACGGGACATTTCATTTTGTCGCCCATCAATGGCGTCATATAACCTTTGACTCCTCTAGTTGCTCTAAGTTCCAGGGAACCGCCAACATAAATACAATTTTAATATATTTAACAAAACAATACCTTGTCAGTGAACATTTCTTTCTGACAGAGACGCTAGATCGGCTGGTTGTCATTGATGACAACAACAAAACCCATGATCCCATGCTACTTCCTGACATCATCCAAGTACATCTATTGTTATTGTTTTGATTGAGAGACCCCTAGCGGCCAAAAAATACATACTGTAGGTCTAATAGAGTGAATGTCATTACACAACCAGGGCACACTGGTGACTTCACTGCTGTAGAACTCAGCATGGGTTTCAGTGTCCGCTGAACTAGTTTTACTTACACTGTAGTTCCTGACAAGTAGTAATAGTATAGCTACGATTAGTGTCCCAAATGCTGTCTAACAGCCCCTCATTAATTGGCTAGTAATAGATGTAGTTAGATAGCCACACCTGAATTGACAGATTGTGCCAGCACGGAAGAGCCAAGCTAAGGGTAAGCGGGGCAATACATGACTTGTTCATATATGCTTACCTGGAAGGTGTACAGATCACATGAGACTTAAATGGCACTGGATGAATGATCGGGCTAGGTGTAGGTGACCCGAACCAAGTTGTATCCCATACCTGAATGTGTACTATGTCTATGATTGAGGTGGTTAAAGGATAACCCCTCTCCCTTAATCAGACAACAAACCCCCAAAATTGCAAAATGAAAATCCCATGTCAGCCAAGAGGCCAACTAATTGGATGAAATATTGTCTTTGTCAGACAGACACAAAGGAACCCCTCCAATCACCACCTACTCCTTTCATTTTTCTCAACATGATGGCTATAAAATGATTGCCACCAACATTCCAATCTTTCACAAGAACAACAAAATGCCAATGAACCTAGACCTGGAACGACTGGATGAAGGTGGTGGTATAGAAGCTACTTTGGGAAGGAACTAAGCAAAGTATCACTACAATTGTCAACTTCGGTTCAACAACACAAAGGTACTTTGTGCCCAGAAGCAACAATCCAAAGCTCAATGTAGTGAGTAAAAGTTGACCGATTATGATTTTTCATAAACTGGGTGTACATTCCCCTACAGTTAACTCTACTAGACTAAAGGACAAGCTGTTGGCTGAGATCCTTGAACTCATGGCACACAAACAGGGCAGAGATGTGCTCCTGGCTTTCCAGAAAGACGTTGGCTTGGCTCTCTCTCAAGCGTCTGAAGACTCAGAGGCACTTATGATGGCCAAAGATTCTCTTCAATATGAGAAGGCATATTCTGGATCATCAGTCCAGATTTTATGGAACATGTTGTATCAGAGGCCATCATCCCATCTCTCCCCCCATTTCTCAAACAAGAGCAGCTCTGAGTCAACACACTAAACAGGCTGCATATGGGGTCAAGCAACCCAGTGTCAGCCAGAAGCATAGAGTCCTACTGACTGGGGATGGAAAAAGCTGATTGAAAAATGGGGGGTCTTCTGGACAGCAAATGCACCAGTCGCAAAAAGTTGTGAACAACTAGCAAAGTGTGGCTGCAAATCACAGTGCCGTGGAAGATGCTAATGTTTTAGATTGGGTTTCGCTTGCACAGAACTGTGCAATTGCAAATGTGAATAAATACTAAGTAGCCCTGCGGTGGGCCAAGAGACAATTTCCTGATTCTGGACCGTGATATATATGTACACCTTCCTGGATATGTTACCCCCAATACAACACTTGCTGACTGCCAAGCAGGGAGGCATTGGCTACCATTTTTAACAGTCTTTATTATGACTCGGCAAGGCACAACCTCTCAATCTCAGGTTGGACACTCTAACCACAAGGTCTTTGAGCTGGTAAAAATGTGAATAGAACTTTTTTTTTACCTTGCTTTTAACTCAGTCCCAACAGAGTACACTATTAAAGCAACACCCACCTTGAAAAATTAATCTTGAATTTCTGCAGTAATTGCACATAATTTGCTATCTGTGCCTTTACTTCTTTTCCCTCCAACGTTTTTCTATATCTGGCTAGCAAGCCAATTCCACACTGTACAGAAAAATCAGGCCTGAGGTTATTCATCTCCTAGTTTAACACAGCAACACCTTTTGTTCAAAATGCCCCAGCTGCATCTTGAGGCACCCCAAAAGCACATTTCTCGGTGCAGCTGTTTGGCTCTATTAGTCACATGATGGAAAGCAATTGAAAAGCTTTCAATGAGATGTCCTTGGGCGATGGTAAAGATGCACGCAAAGGATCGGAACATAATGTAATGAGACACATTTAGATAGTTAGTTAGTTAGTTAGTTAGTTAGTTAGTTAGTTAGTTAGTTAGTTAGTTAGTTATAATAATTGTTTGTAGATTAATATTTTAACCAATGTGTCCTGAAGCAAATGCCCCTTTTTCTGTTTCAGTTCTACAGCAGTGGTTATATTGATCACTTTCTTTTGAGGAGGAATTATTGTACTTTACTTATTTTTGTTTATTTGTATTTTCTATTTAGATTTAAAGAAACAAAATGATTGAAACAATTCTAACAGAGCATTTGTGATTTGAATTGGACTAAAAGAGATTGGCCTGTTCAGTTGGCTCAAAGTGCAATAAAAATGTATTTAAAAAAAAAAAGCTGAAGTAATATCCTGGTTTTATTTATTAGTAAGAATAGGTATAACTCAATGTTTTAACAAATTGCAAAAGCTGAATAATCGTTCAAAGCCATTGATCAGTAGAGCAATCGTTGAAAAAAATAGATGATGTGTCGACTAATCGTTCCAATAATCGTTAGAGTAGTCGATTATCAAAATAATCGTTTTTTGCAGCCCTATTTAGCATACCCCAGGCGCTTTTGTTTGTGGTCATTCAACAAATGTATATAAGTACTGTGGGAGTAAATAGTTAAATTTATATACTGCGTCTACAGTGAATGGGGATACATTGATATTGGTTCTCCGTATCAACCACAGCATAGATGAAACTACCTGCAGCAAAAATAGCAACACTATGTATACTATCTGTTGAACTGTAAGCACACGACTGAACACGATGTGTTGCACTGACAACATACGGCTCAAGAAGCCTCAATCCCTCCGCTGAGAATTTTTTTTTTTTAAAGAGGAAGTCAATAGCGACTCCTAGAATGGTGACGCCATTTTCAATTGAGAATTGATTGGTCAGTAGGCAGTGCTTTTATTTGGGTTAATCTGTTATATTCACTATAACCTCCTCCAGAGAAGGTTAGGTTTGCTGCTACCATGGCGATGTAACCCAGTAAAAGGTGAACCAACATTGTGACATTGAAAACCCAGAATTAACCCTGAAGGTAGCTCATTAACCCCAAATTTTGCTTCATAGTACAGGCCTTAGGACTTGGCCATTCCAAAACATTTACTTTACTCTGCTCTGCTTTAATAATTTTTTGGTAGAACAACTTGTGTAATTAGGGTTGTTGCCTTGCTGCATGATGCATATTTTCTTGAGATTCAGTTCAATGACAGATCAGTCCTGATATTTTCCTTTAGAATTCGCTGGTATAATTCAAAAGTCATTCTTCCATCAATGATGCTAAGCCCTCCTGGCCAAGAAGTAGCGAAACAGATCAAAACCATGATACTTCCACTACCTTGTTTCACACACGTAATACGGTTCTTATACTGGAATGCAGTGATTTCCTTTAGCCAAACATAACACATCTCATTTAAATAAAAATAACTATTTTGGTCTCATCTGTCCACAAAACATTTTTCCAATTGTCTTCTGGCTTGTCAACATGATCTTGAACAAACTACAGATGGCAGCAATGTTCGTTTTGGAGAGGAGTGGCTTTATTTGTGCAACCCTGCCATACTTTTTATTTATTTTTATTTATTTAACCTTTATTTAACCAGGTGGGCACGTTGAGAACATTTTCTCATTTCAGACGGCGACCTGGCCAAGATAAAATCGTTGAGGTACAGAAAACAAGAAGTTACACATAAAAATTACAAGACAAGGAGAGCACAATAAATAGTAAAAACAGAGAATAAAACAGTGAATGTATGATAAATAATACAGTGTGCAGGTCGAACAATAAGGCATTTGTACAAGTGCAACAGATGTCGATACAAGGAGGTAGATGGTTGGTGAATACAGTCGCTTGGCGCTGTGCAATACAGACAGTTATAAGAAAAAAAAAATGAAGAGTAGGGGCTGAGGTAGATGGGTACAATTGTAGAGGTACAAAGTGGCTGTGCGTGAATAACTCTATGGTAAGTGGCATAATGACCGGGACTATGGGAGGTGGAGTGTGCAAAATATACAGAGACAGCTATGCTGGTCAGATTGTGCAAAGTGCATAATGACAGAAGATGGTAGGGTGGGATTAACATGTGCAATGGTCTGACAGTAGATTGGTTAGTAGTGCTTTGGAGGTGGTTAGCGGGACAATAGAATCAAGCTTCAGGGATTTTTGTAGAAAATTCCAATCATTAGCAGCAGAGAATTGGAAGGAGAAACGACCAAAGGAGGTGCGGGCTTTAGTGGCAACCAGAGTTATAAACCTGCTTGAACGCAGATTGAGAGAGGGTGTTGCTCTGGAGATTAATGATCTCAGGTAAGGTGGGGTTTT
>JACXGM010017949.1:0-19390 GCA_016801145.1 Umbra pygmaea | reverse complement strand
TGAGTGTTCTTTTTGCAAATATGTGCAATATGTCCTTCATTTGCCTTTACGTTAAAATCTTGTTTTATATTGTTTGTATTTCTCTGCAGGCTGTTAATTGTATGCATGGCTTTGTGACATCTTCATATTATTAATGAGAGGCAGTATTTCGATTTCGGTTACACAACGCTCTGCAGTTTCAGACGGATCTACAGTAGCCAACGTGTTTCATCGATCTGCCGATGGTGTCGCCATTTCTCATTTCACCCGTTTGTGCGTACGCATGGGTCAGAGTTTCCGTGAAGGACCGCACATTTTCCCGTCAAGTTTGCTTTTTATAAATCCCAATTATTGCGTAGAGAGATGCGTACGTATTCTTTTGTGCGTACGCCAGCTTTATAAATGAGGCCCCAGATGTTTCCATAAACTGTTAACATTTTTATTCTTATCAATCTACACACAAATTTTAATTAAGTAAAATATAAAAATAAATAATATTAATGTTAGTATTCAGTAGCTGTTTACACAGTACTTTTTTGAAGCACATTTACAGCAATTAAAGCCTTGAGTCTTTTTGGCACTACAAGCTTGGCACAGAAGAACTGTGAATCTTCTCAAGCTCTGTCAGGTTGCACAGACATTTTAAGGTCTTCACAGAGATATTTTATCAGGTTCTAGGTGGGACACTCAAGTACCCGATGACACTACTGTATTGTCTTGGCAGTTTTTGAAAAAAAACTTCTGTAATTATGGGGTATTTTGGGTTGATGGATGAGGGGGAAGAAACGTTTTAATTCATATTAGCATAAGACTGTAACATAACAAAATATGGACAAACTGAAGGGGTCAGAATGTTTCCAAATGCATTGTATATTGGGTGTCTTAAAGTGCATGCTGTTTATTTTGTAGTTTGGGTTTTTTATCCAAAGTTTGGAACAGGGCATATCCCAAAAATAATTATCAGATTGTACAACTCAGTATTCATAATTCTCACAAAAAAATGTATATGCCATAATTAACATTGCTGTGCCAGAAAGTTCATTCTTTGTTGAGTTCAGTTTGGGACATTTCAAAATGAACTGTGAATGTAATTTTATTTTAATGGTGGAAGGGTTTCATTAATGAAAATAACTCTTGAAAGATAGAGATCAAAATAATCAAAATTATTCAACCCCCATTGCAAATTGGGTTAATTGTAAAAATGTACAGACTTTTAGCTGTTTTCAATTAACAAATCAAACAAAAACAATTGATATAGCTCATCACAACGGGCCCTTGCACCCGGTGCAGCGCAGCGCATAGCCCGGCGCAAGTGTTTTTGCTAGTTTAAGACCAACGCAGTTGTCATTTTGGCGTAGTGCTATCTTGACACATCAGAAAGTGATCACGCCATTAACCGACAAAAACCTGGTCTAAAGTCGATAGCGCAGCATTCTAGTGTTGTTTAAACAATGCATCAGTGAAATGCGCCTCTAGTCTCGTGCACAGCGTGTGCAGTGGACATTTGATGGCATATTGCTCATGCCATGGGTGCGGGAAGGGGGGTGCTGAGGGTGCTGCACCCCCTTTATTATAGTTTTTTTAATAATTACTAATTCGCTGTCTGAGATTTATATTTTGTATATCAAATAATCAGGCAAATAGCAAAAAAGAGTTATGGCTAGGTTCAAATTTTGCCTAATGAAAATTAACATTTATAGCTGCTATAGAGGTCAAAGTGAAAGTGAGTCAAGTGACGTGACTCACTGAGAAGCGAGCAGGCTGAGGCTAGTTGACTGGAACATTAGTTGTAGAAGAGAATATGATGCAGAAAGGATACAAGATTTTTTTTTCCGGCATAGTAATGCAGCTAAAATGAGCAAGAATTCATCTGTAGATGTTACTGAAATAGGCTAATGATGTGCACTTCTGTGGGGTTGGGGTGCGCACAGGGGAGTCGGAGTGGCGAGTGCTGTCGCATAATTGTGGAATTTGTGGCTGTCCAGGACTTTTCTAAAACTTCTCACACTCACCCATACACTGCATTAAAATGACGTATTTAGCTGTTAAATACCGAAGCATTTCCTGGGTTGAGAAATTGTCAGAAATCTATTATTTTGTTATTCAGCACCCCTGATCAAAAATAGGTTCCCGCGCGCCTGTCTAGTGCCATATATGATCTGCTCGCGCGCTTTCACGTCACACACGAGCAGATCTGTTTTTTCTCCTGAAAATCTGTGCACATAGATCATTAAAATAGAGCCCAATGTCTCAAGTTAATTTACCTTTATAAACAATTAGAGGCCAAGTATTTTTTTGCTGTTTCTTTTTTGTATCAACACGTATGCTATCTAGAACTCTTCAGAGAATTGTGTGTCTTTCAAACTCACTAATGTTAGCTAGCTAGCCTCTGACAAACCGATTATACATACTGGTATTTCATTCTACTTTATACAGACATCTGAACCTGCGAACAATCATTTCCGGGTGGTGTCTCTTATCCTCTGCCCCTCTTCCTTCACAGGAAATTAGGGCTTTTCTCAGCAACTGTTTATTCAATTGGCACCAAACTTGGTATCTATGGTTGGAATGAGGTGCACAGGGGGCATGTAGTGTTTGGCCAATATCAACCATCTGCTTGCGCTATACCAGAAAACATTTATATTCTCATTATTAGTTAACACAAACAGATAACCAGGTCTATCAGACATTATATCCCTATGAGGCCATTCCTTGTTTGGCATTCTTCTGGCTTGGACCCAGAGGCATCACGGTGCACGTGCCCCCTCAGATTTTTGAGCCAAGTGGATTTTCTTTTTAATATCTGTATTTGTGGGCACATGTTTGCGTGTGTTGTGCACACTGTGCCCCCTTAACAAAAATAGGTGCATGACACTTCTGCTTGGTCCCCTTAATTGCTGCCTGCAGCTATAATTGTAGATTAGATAAGGTCATTTTTTGTAGCATTGTGATGGATTTTAAATTACTTTGTACACCATCAAATCCCAGACATCAGACTATTTTTCCTTTAAATATTTTTACACAACATGTAGCACTCCTTTGGTTTTAGTGTCTGTCTAAGATCCCTAATTTCTATCCTGGAAATGATTGGATTAGCCATACACATTTCATCTTCAATTTCACCATATTTATTCGCGTCAAACAGACAGGGGAGAAACTAAAGCCACCATATCATAGTCTTCGAAGGCCCCCTTATCACCCTATTCATACCATTTACAGTCATAGAGCTGGGGGCCCTGCTAAGCTGTACAAAAAGGTTTCCGCTGTCACGACAATTATAAGGAGACTCTGAGCTGAGTTGGGCTTGATTGCCTAAAGTTATTAACTAACAGTAATTAAGTTTGCATTATTCTCTCCCGACACCAAAATGGCCATCCTCTGTCATTGCAGACCGAGCTTATAGTGCACTGACAGCAAAGATACACAAGAGCTGACTCTTTTCTTCCAGGGATATGATGAGGAAAAGTATGTCAGAGAGGAAAAGTGTCTGCTAAGATTATTATTTAGAAGCAGGCAGTGAATGACGTTTATTAGGGAAGAAAAATAGTTCAACATGAATAATTCAACATCCTGCACTTTTGACATGCTAAACTACATTCCAACACCAATTAATGTGAACCAATTAGTTGTCGTATACCTTCAATCCACCTGCCCTGATGTGTGTACATTCAGTGGCAAAACAAAGTATGTGAAACATTTTTGTAATTCATTTGAATTACCTGGATTTTTGCATAAATTGGTCATGACATTTGTAAAGGCATCACAACAATTGATAAACAGTCTTCTATCACACAAACAATTATATCTTTTCATGTCTTTATTGAACACACATTGTGTAGAAATTCATAGTGCAGCGTGGAAAAAGTGTTTTAACGCTTGGATTTAATAACTAGTCGACCCTGCTTTGGCAGTAAACCTTAACGAAACATTTCCTTTAGTTGTGGATGTGACCTGCACTGTGGTCAGGAGGAATTTTGGACCTTTACTCTTTAAAAGCAATTTCAGTTCAGCAATGCTCTTGGAGACTGGTGGAAATTGTGTCTTGTGCCACAGCATCTCAATCTGGATTCTGACTGGACCACTTCAAAAGGAGAATTCTCTGTTGAAGCCATTCTGTTGTTGATTTATTTCTGTGCTTTGGGTTGATGTCTTGTTGGAACACACAACATGTAATAAGCTTCAGTTGATGGACAGATGGCCTTACGTTTTCCTGCAAATATCTTGACAAACTTGGAAGTTCATTGTTCCATCAATGGTTGCTGTGATATCTCCTTTCGCTGTGTCTCCCCCTCCTGGATCGCGTTCTGATGGCATCGTCCCTCCCACACAAACACCTGAATTGTCTTATGTCATTACCTAATGTATATATACATGTATGTTGCCCTGCCCGCTTCTGTTTGTACGTTCTTGTCCCTTGCTATAGGGCTATCGCTCTTCTCATTCTCATTCTTTATTATTTTCCCATACTAAGTAGATGTAAAGATCGAAGCTCTGTCTTTGAGTTATTACTATGTAGACACACAGGCTGCAACCTGTCTCCTTTGTGGACTGAGTGCTTTGTCACTAGACCCTGCCTTTAGTCTAAGCTATTGCAGTACTATAAAACAAGATTGTTCTCAAGTACATATCCTGCATCTTGCTTCTAGATTTGACAAGCATTATAAAGGCAGCAAATCAGCCCCAAACCATGATGCCCCCTCCACCAGACTTTAGAGTTAGGATGAGGTTTTGATGTTGGTGCGCTCTGCCTTTTTTCTCCACACATGATGGTTTGTGTTCCTTTATATTTCATCTCTCCTCAGAATATTTTGCCAGTAGTGATGTGGAACATCCAGGTGCTCTTTTGAAAACTATTGCGGTGCAGCAATGATTTTTTTGGAAAGCAGTGGCTTCCTCTGTAGTGTCCTCCCATGAAATCAATGCTTGTTTACTGTATAACATATCATAGACTCATCAACAGAGACATTACCATGTTCCAGAGATTTCTGTAAGTCTTTAGCTGACAATAACATAATTCTTAACATCATCAAGTACATACAGTTATTTGCTGGATAACCACTCATAGGGAGAGCAGCAAAAGTGCTGAATTTCTCCATTTGTAAAAAATGTGTCTTACCGTATATATTTATAACCCTTTACAGCATTTTGCAAGTAATTTCTTTTTTTTCATGGCATGGTTCACAATCAGGCAATGCTTTTGTGAAAAGAAAATTCAAAATGTATGATTGTTTTTATAGGGCAGATCAGTTATAACCTTTCAGGTTACCTGATTCATGACTCCAATTAGCTTTTAGGGAAGTGATTATGATTGGGGTTTACATAATTATTCTACCCTGCACTGTGAAATATAAAATGTTGTATTTATAGATATAGACCCAAAAAAATACAATTTTCTTTTTTATTAGTTTAAGCAGACTGTGTTTGTCTATTGTTGTGACTTTAAAATCAGATCAAACTTCATGACCAATTTACGCAGAAATCCTGGTAATTCCAAAGGGTTCACATACTTCTTGCCACTATAGGTGTATGCATGATCATGTTTCACCACTGTGTGAATTGTTCATCCTGGTACTATGAGGAAATAAGATCTGGTTCCGTAGTTTGATTGATCTAAGCTCCTGATTCTGGATCACACATGGCCCTGACAACAGGGGTTGGAAGGCCAACTGTCCGTACCTTTCCGGTCTGTCCCCCTATCCTCTTCTTCCTTCTGTATTGTCAAAAAAATAATAGAAATACCCATAAAAAATATATTTAAAATGTCCAAACGTATTAACCTTTGAAATTTTGTCATTTTTCTATACTATTTTAAGAACATTTGCCAGCCTCAGGTAGAGCAGTGTATATCTGTGTAGAAAGGGAATAATAGCCCATAACTTACTAATGCAATGTTTTGCTTTGTCTGCCACTCCATTCGACGCTGAGGTGCCATGTCAACGGTATTTGACAGTACAATGTCAGCTTTAAGATGCGTTCATTATGTTTGGAAATAATTTTCTCAACATTAATCTGCTGTGGTTTTGCCAATATCACGAATATAAATGCACAGCATGTATTTGTCTTATTGCAATTTTTATATGTTACTTTTAGGTGTAGTCGAGAGTATAGAAGGTTGCAGCAAAACCGCGAGGAAAACATGGCAATGACAAACTAACATGGACATTTAAATTCACTCTATGTTTTCACAGCGATGCCGCCGTGAATGTTCACTCTCCTCCCAAATCATTAAAACAAAGGCAGGGCCTCATGTTGTCAAGGACATTGGGTTTCAGAGATGCAGCACTTGTCTGCGGGCTTCATTACATCAGGCATCTCCAAGGTCTCCCCTTTCGCCCCCGAGATGCAGTTTACAGAGGTTGGAAAGAGTAGTCTGTGCTCTTACATTCTGGAGACACAAAGGGACCCGGGTTCCAGAGGCTTACTACCAATCACTGGTTTCTACTAAAGGGAGCTGCCAGCCTCAGGTAGAGCAGTGCATAGCTGTGTCGAAAACAGAGAGAATCAGTGGCCATAACAAACGAATGCAATGCTCTGCTTTTTCTGCCACTCCATTAGACACTGAGGTGCCATGTCAATGTTATTTGACAGTACATTGTCAGCTTTATGATGCGTTCATTATGTTTGGAAAACATTTTCGCAACATGTGGTGTGGTTTTGCCAATATCATGAATATTTATGCCCTGCACGTCTTTGTGATAATACAATTTATATACAATAGTGTCATTTTTAGGTGTAGTCGAGAGTAGATGCTGTTATGTCCATTTAATTCACATAGGGCAGAACGAGTGACAGAGTTTTACACAGCATATTTTTAAATACACTTTGAATCCACTTGATGTACGTACTGTAATTTAGACCTGCGTAGTGACCCTCATCACAGCTCAGTGTTACAGTGTTAATCACAGACTAATGTGAAGGTTTAAATTCCTCCAGATGGTGTTCCATGTCATTATTCATGCTGACTGTTAGGGCGCCCTGACCTGTAGCTAATGCTCCAACCTGGGCTGGGCTTAACGACAATGACAATTAATATGTGGGTATTATTGCTTTTAAACCTTCAAAAGGTCTCACATTTGCAAAACACAAAGTTGCACAAAGTTATTTGTTGTTGGAATGCTTTTGCTTGCCAACAGAATACAAATAATACCTGTACGGAGGAGGATTTAATTAAAACGTTAGTCGTTTCTTCTTCTTCTTTTTTTTTTGGGCCTTGTGAAACTAAAGGGACATAAATGTCCGACTGTAGGGAAGGAGTAAGTCAGGGATGTTCCATTACAGTTTTAATACTGCAATCATTTGAAAGGCTGCCCTATTGCAGTCGGGGTAGGCGCTGCGTCTGTAGGATGGACCAATGGCACTACTTGTCTCTTTTAGAAGACCCCATTGGGTCAAGGATTGTGCTTCAACTCATAAATCCAGCTGCAGCCTCCCTTTGTGAATTTCCTCCCATTCAAATTGTAACTTTTTCATTGCTTCTGACTGTGGTTTATGTGCTGTTCCTATTGTTTTGTATAGTTGCTCAGCTCCAGTCGGAGGAATAATAGCTTTCCCCAAGCAATACTGACACAGTGGCAAGACCTGCTTATAGACGACCGACATAGAATAAATTCTACTTTCAGTGACACATTGACTAGGGGAATTCAAGCCCTCATTGGTGGAAACTCCAAACAGCACACGCACGCACGCACGCAGAGACACACATACATGCACACTCACACAAGCACAGACACACAGACACACACACACAGACCCACACAGAGAGTTAAATGAAGGTGACAGTGAAGGCCAGACCCTTAATGTCTCCTTAACCTTGACCATTGGAAACGTTTTGCTAAGGCTATAGAAACGGTGATTGTGAAGTTCACAATGGGCGAACTAATCAAATCAGCTGTAATGCAATGTCATATTTTATAAGGAAATGTCATACCAATTTGTGCTGAATAAACCATTGTTTCATGATTACTGGAAATGTTGATATCTTGGGGGAAAAAATGATGACTAATACAATTTCCCTTTCCAGAAGTTAGCTTGGAGAAGGGTTCAATATCAAATTTAATTTAGTTAATTATTCTGAGAGAAGGTGGTTTTGCTGAGTGAAAATCCTCTTCAGGGGATATAGGTATCTTCAGATATTATGTTCATTAGTCCATTGATAATGTAATTAAAGCAATGTGTGTATGTCAGCAAACAGACAAAACCCCCTTAATTATAATATATTGTGCACAACGTAATTGCTGATTCACAAACAATTTGCATTACAACCCTAATTTTGCAAAAATTGGGACAGTATGTAAAATGCAAAATAAAAGTATTTTCAAAATTCCATTCACCCTCGACTCACAAAGTGAAACATCACATAATGTGTTAATAATAGAGTACAGGGTGAAATTAATTTTCAAATTATTCTTTTTGAATTGGGGTTGTTTTAGAGGAATAATAATTAAAATACATTTTGCGTAAAATATATTTTCAACCAAGTGTTCGGTGTAGCAGTCAAAGCTCACAACTATTCACCACCCATGCCCCTCATGGCGATGTTTCGTGCCCCAGTATGGCTGAACCTTCCTATCTGTTTCCATAACGTATTCCTAGGCTCTGCTTCCTACTTTTGTGAGAAGAAAGTCATAAAAAAGCCCCCCCCCCGTCACATCCAGCCCAGTGAGGGCTGTGATCAGGCCTTTATGGACGTTTTTGTTTAGTTGCTCTCTTGTGTGTCCTTGGTTTTTTCCTCATGTGTCCACATTGTTACTGCCCTGTGTAGAATGTTCCTTCCCCACGTGTGGTCTATGCCTCCCTCTTTTGCCTCTGTTGTGTATTGCATGTTCTCCCTAAGTGTAGGTGATGTCAGTGTCTTGGGTGCCCAGGTGACTCCCATTGTGTCTCGTTAGTTAGTGTATTTAGGTTGAGTGTTTGGTTGTGTCTCTTGTCGGTTAATGTTTCCTGTGACGTTTTCTGTGTTGCCGTGTATACCTGTTTTGCCCCTCGTGGCAGTTTTGTTTTGGAATTCCTAAATAAACTAAGTTTGAGAAACTATATTCCTTCGCGCCTGTCTCTATCAACCACACTGACAGAGGAATCGTTACACCCCCCCCAATAAAATCTTGAAACACACACTGTAAACAAACAGATCCATAAATATTTGGACAGTGACTAACATATCATTTTTTCAGCTATCTACCACATCATATTGGAGTTGGTTTACTCAAAGTCAAAGTGCAGACTTTTCGATTTAATTTGAAGGAATTTAAATCCAAATTGTGTGAACGGTGTAGGAATTACGGCACTTTTTTATGTGGTCCCCCCTTTTGTGGAATACAGAAAAATTATTTTCCTAATGAAGAAAAACCCCTACACAACAGTTGGCTACACCAAGAATACCCTCCAGGAGGCAGGCATATCTGTGTCGGAGTCAACAATCAAGAGAAGGCTTCACCAGAGTAAATACAGAGGGATTACAACAATATGTAAACCATTGGTAAGCCTCAAAATACCAAAAGACCAGAATAGCCAAAAAACATCTAAAAAAATGTACAGTTCTGGAACAACATCCTATGGGCTGATGAGACAAATATAATTGAACGAAGCATACCACCTCATCTGTGAAGCATGGTGGATGTAGCGTTATGACACGGGCATGTATGGCTGCCCATGAAACTTCATGTATTTTTAGATTATATTACTGCTGACAAAAGCATGGGGGATGAAGTGTTTAGGGCTATATTATGTACTCTGATTTAGCCCAATGCAAAACGCCTCGGATGGTGCTTCACAGTGCAGATGGACAATGACCCGAAGCATACTGCAAAAGCAACACAATATTTTTTTTAGGTAAAGAAGTGAAATGTTCTGCAATGACCAAGTCAATCACCTGACCTGATTCCAATTATGCATGCATTTCACACTTGCTGCCGGCAAAATACCTTAAGAACAAGCAGGAACTGCAGACAATTGTGGTAAACGCTTGGCAGAGAATCACCAGAGAAGAAACCCTGCTTCTGGTGTCATTGACTGAAAAGGATTTGCAACCAAGTATTAAAAAATGAAATAAATTCATGATTATGTTTGTTAAATAAATGAATACATTTTTGAGCCCTTGCATTTGGGGGGCTATATATGCAAATGTTTGTAATTCCTACTTGGTTCATACAATAGTTTTGACATAACCCTTACATTGAAAATGAAAGGCTACAATTAAAGCATGTCTTCATTGTTTCCTTTCAAATCCATTGTGGTGGCGTATGGTAGGGCTGCGATAACGATATGTTTCGCGATAGACACGTAATCAATAAATCAATAAAAAAATTGTTCAATTAAACGTTCGATAATTTCCTTTTTTTGTCAGAAGAAACCAGAGGTTGCGTAGCAATTTTGCTTGCATGAACAAAGGCACTCGCTCTCTGTTAACCTAGCAACGTAGCAAGTGACACGCTAACAGGCAATCATTTAAAAGTATCAAGTTTGGTTGCGCAATATTGTTGTCTAGTAAGTCGTGTTGGATTCTTCAGTAACTGAAACTGAAACTGATAAGTTGAAAATTAGTGCCGCAGCGAGCAAGGAAATTGTTGATAAAACGGGGAAAGTCAGCTCGCCACTATGGCAGTTTTTTGGTTGACCGTAGTCAGACCAATGTTGTCTGCAATTTATGCAAAACCGTCGTCCTCACCAAGACTGGTAATACCACAAACTTGTTTGGGCATGCTCCTGATAAGGTGGCGGATGGTCTCCTGAGGGATGTCCTCCCAAACCTGGACTAAATCATCCACCAACTCCTGGACAGTCTGTGGTGCAACGTGGCGTTGGTGGATGGAGCGAGACATGATGTCCCAGATGTGCTCGATCGGATTCAGGTCTGGGGAACGGGCTGGCCAGTCCATAGCATCAATGCCTTCCTCTTGCAGGAACTGCTGACACACTCCAGCCACATGAGGTCTAGATTTGTCTTGCATTTGGAGGAACCCAGGGCCAACCGCACCAGCATATGGTCTCACACAGGGTCTGAGGATCTCATCTCATGAAATGCCACCCCACACCATTACTGACCCACCACCAAACCGGTCATGTTGGAGGATGTTCCAGGCAGCAGAACGTTCTCCATTGCGTCTCCAGACTCTGTCACGTCTGTCACATGTGCTCAGTGTGAACCTGCTTTCATCTGTGAAGTGCACAGGGCCCCAGTGACGAATTTGCCAATCTTGGTGTTCTCTGGCAAATGCCACACATCCTGCACGGTGTTGGGCTGTAAGCACAACCCCCACCTGTGGACGTCGGGCCCTCATACCACCCTAATGGAGTCTGTTTCTGACTGTTTGAGTGGACACATGCACATTTGTGGCCTGCTGGAGGTCATTTTGCAGGGCTCTGGTAGCGTTCCTCCTGATCCTCCTTGCACAAAGGCAGAGGTAGCGGTCCTGCTGCTAAGTTGTTGCCCTCCTACGGCCTCTTTCGCGTCTCCTGGTAGCGCCTCCATGCTCTGGACACTATGCTGACAGACACAGCAAACCTTCTTGCCACAGCTCGCATTGATGTGCCATCCTGGATGAGCTGCACTAACTGAGCCACTTGTGTGGGTTCTAGACTCCATCTCATGAAAGCACCGCCAGCATTCAAAAGTGACCAAAACATCAGCCAGGAAGCGTAGGAACTGAGAAGTGGTCTGTGGTCACCAGCTGCAGAACCACTTCATTATTGGCAGTGTCTTGCTAATTGCCTATAATTTCCACCTGTTGTCTGTTCCATTTGTACAACAGCATGTGAAATTGATTGTCAATCAATGTTGCTTCCTGAGGGGACAGTGTGATTTCACAGAAAATTGATTGACTTGGAGTTACATTGTCTTTGTTTAAGTGTTACATTTATTTTTTTGAGCAGTGTATATTAACTGTATAAAAATAATAATTGGCGTTCATGCATCTCGGCATGCTCTCCACCAGTCTTTCACATTGATGTTGGTTGACTTTATGCCACTCCTGTCAAACAAATTCAAGCAGCTCAGCTTGGTTTGATGGCTTATGACCATCTATCTTCCTCTTGATCACATTCCAGAGGTTTTAAATGAGGTTGTTTTAAGAAATATTTGCAGTGGTTTTAATTGTTTCTGTAGTGTTATATTCCTTCGAAATTGTGTGTTTCAAAAAATAAAGTGGGACTGATATTGACTGATATTTTTCATGATTTGTTAGCTACGGTTTGCCTTTATATGTAATCAGATAATGAGCTATATTCAAGCATTAGTAAATTGTTTGGAATCCCATCAATAATAACAAGGTATTAATTACCTTTTGTTGATGTGGTGTGTTTTGTATTCTAACGACAGTACTATGTTTGACGCAGCTATGGGAAAACACGCTCAATGATTTGAATAAGCGATTTATATCAGTGAAATGTTCTCAGATGAGCTAGATTAAAAACACAAATACTCTTCATCCTCAGCTCTTCACGACTGCCTCTCTTTCTTCCTTCGTGTATTATAATTGATGACAGCTCAGCCTTCTCTGGATGAGGGGATTTCATTAATATCACAAAGGAGGCAATCTGCCGACTCCACTTCTACGCTGTTGTCTCCGGATATCTGTGCCAATAGTCAAGGCTTTAGAGTACAATACTCTGGCTCATTCTCCTCGTTTGCTACAGCTCAGCCTCAAACTTGTCTTTACGTATCTTTTCTTTTTTACAGCCATTATCATTCATGATACATGTGAGGCATGAATATTTCAGCACATTACATAAATGTGCCTGCTCTCTGACTGATCAGAGGAAAAAGTTTATATAGAAGGAATCCTTGGCTTCAGTAACCTGACAAGGAAGAGTCTACCTACCAATTTTCTCATATTAGTTAGAATATTTTGGCGAAAAGTAGATGACAAAAACTTGGAGGTCATCTCACGCATCTCATATTTGTACAATGTACAGGTTTGTTAAAAGGTTATATTTTTTGTATTCATCACCGGAATTGGACTAAGAAACACACAGTACTGCATAATGAATACAAAGGGGGAAAAACGACGCATTTCCAACAATAACCAATAGCTTAGCATAAAGCACAAACTTCTCCAGCCCTCTATGGGGAAAGGGTGTTTATCCTGCTCTCAGGCTTGGTAATTCTCCAGGACATTAGGGGAGATATTCCTCTATGGGGTGCACTAGATAAGTAGCCTTGCCAAAGCCTTCTTGTCATGGGGGTAAGTGTGAGTGATGACAAGTGACGCACAGCTATTTGGTGCATCTCCTTCACCCCTGTCACTGTCCTTAATACGGTTTAGGGCTGCCTGGCACAGTAAGCTAGTGTCCTATTTCAAATGTTTGTTTGTGTTTTACACAGAGCAACGTTATCTTGGTGGCATGTAACTATTCATTCAGCTCTTTATTTACTCTGCTGTTGAATTTCTGTAATCTGTATTATCACACTGGACCACTGAATCATACCACCTCAATAGTTCCAGAGGTCTTATTATAATATATGGGAAATCTGCAAATAATTACTGACAATGTCATTTGATCCAATTAAATGTACTTAATGAGGCACTCTCCTTCACCAGTCATTGATATATTTGACACAGACTTTTTCATTCATCTATCATAGTAATTCCAAGTGAATATTTTGATGACCTTGTCTTTAACGTAGACTGTTCTGGGTGAATGGCACTTACAATAAAGTGCAATGGTGTCTCTTCAAAGGGACAACTAACAACCGGAGAGGATGATGAAATGGATGTATTTTTCACGAGTGTACTTCTCTTCAGCTGTCCTCTTCACACGGGGCCCGAAACGCTCATTCTTACCTCAGCGGATGATACTCTTCCACAATGCATGTCTAATTTGAAAAAGAAGTAGGCAGGGAAAAAGGTTTAAATGAGACAAAATGTCATGTCTCTGCCCTAGCCGCTTTGATGGGAGTCCATGCAACTTTGATATTAATGTGAGAACTGCGTTCCAGTTGGATGAGCCTTGTTCTTTAGCCAGGGCCGGTTACTGAATGGACAAGCAGGGCCCACGTGTCCCAGGGCCCCGACCGTCATTGTTGACAAAAAGTAACACTAGTTTTTACTTTTATTATTTTCTCTTACCATCATGATATAATGTGCAGAATTTTTTTATTTGCAGCTTGGAACAATGTATTCAAATGCAGAGGTTTTAGCATTTATACTGACATTGGTGCCCCTGGGACTCAATTGAGTTTGTCCAGCGCTGTTTAAAACATGGGTTATCTCTTTGGTAGGGATCATCTGGAGATACCTGTTTAAGAGTACTTTCCCTCCTTCTCCTTCTCTCAAGTGTGCCTGTCAATTTGTGACAGTGAAATGTAATATATAAGACAACAACTCAGGCTTGAACATGTCTAATGTACTGTACACTTGGCTTGTTACACTTTACTAAATAATAAAAATGACACCAAAAACACAGAATATCTCTTATCCAGCTATTACATTCACCATGCATTTTTTGTTTTCATTGTTTTCAACAATGGGGCAGATATTTTAATGTGAGTTACATTCTGTGGTTGGTTAATTCCGGAAAGGAGTACAACAAAATGCCAGTACAATATGGTTAAGATTTAACCATACTGGGCTTTTGAAAATTAACTGATTTTATGGCAGGAAAGCAGTGGTGTGGAATTCTACAGTTTACTTTAAAATCGTGTGAAATTAGATAATTCACACACACTGCCCTCCTGCTGCTAGATGTTACATGGTATTGCCATGTAATGTAAATCTTATTCTGGGAATATATAACACCTTCTCCCCTGCACTTGCTGTCTACAGAAAAGACTGTGAACAACAACCGGTATTCATTGAACAATATTTAGTCCACATTACATAAGCAGATACCAAATAAATTCCTAAATCACTGATAGGGCTGAGGTAACACTGACACATAGGTACATTAAAATGCAAGATGCTCACTGTAAATCAGAAATAATGATTGGAGGGATGACAGAACATAGAGATGATATCTGCCAAAATGTCTGGCGAGTGCAAGCAAGCAGGTACAGCAGGGAGCGTGAGACGTCTGAGTTGAGGTTGAAGTCTCCTTGGACAGCAGGCCTGGCACAGCACCGTCCACTAATGGAGCTGGGGAAACCGAGGACATCTTGCCGAGGTTGTGACTCCAAAAACATAAACATCCCTGGAAGCCCCAGCAGCTACAAGCCGAAGGAACAGATTGTTCCAATTACAGCAAGCCTCACGCACTGGAGTCCCTCCTGACGCACGATACGGCCTGCTTGGATTGGGCTCCGGGATGCTGCATATGACGCTGCGGTGCACTGGGGGCTAACGCACATCCCTGTATCAATCAGTATTCCGTTTGAACCCGGAGATGGCTACTTTTAGCCCCCATAGCTTGCACTTCAATTTCTGTTCAGGTACCTGGTGCCCGATTCATTCAAACCCGCTATGGCAATCATTTCAGTAAATGTTTCGGTCTGAACAGTGAAAGCATAAACGGGGGTCGCTCTAGTAGCGGTAGGTATTTATACAGTACTCAAAAGCAGTCTGAGTTAATTTGACAACTGGAACATAGTTACTGTGTAAATATGGCAAGGCATGTTCGATTGAGTTGAGCATTTCCAGTCTGTATCCGTCAATTCAGGTGATTGGAGCGCACTCTCTGAATTCATAACTAAATAATGTCTCCAAAAGAATCCCTGAGTACATCAATCTGAGACGCCTCCTCCCGACACCACCCTAGTAATTTCTGCTTCACAGGCATTGCATGGTTTCAGATGAATTCCTTGGCAAAGCAACCCCATATCCTTCCCGATTCCTAGCGGCTGGCTGCTCCTTTAATTGGCAGCATCAAGTAATGCACAACATGATAGGAACTACCGGCATTGGGAATCGCCTGCGTTAATTGCGGGCTGCAGTTGAACGATTGACTAATTGATCGAGTCCTTTACAGGGGTAGATAATTCAAGGCGGCGAACGCCAGGAGGATGGAGCCTTGTCACTGATGATTCATGTGTCTCTTGAAGAGAGCTGGTCTCCATGGGCTCTTTTGTTCAGCCAGCTCTGTGTGAAGGGGATTGTATCACCAGGACCTCCGCCCAACCCTTCACTTCTTACGCTAAATCAGAATTAGAAAGGTGAGCCAAGTGTTGATAGGTTGCCACAAATGATACAGTGCATATTCCGGTACGCTCCTCTGGGTGAAGCCTCGCTGCACTCTTTGTACCATGCAGGGAAGATGTATGTTTGTGCTTTAATGAAGGCTTAGAGGCACCCCGAGCTGCATAGGAAATGTATATGTCACATACAGTAGGTAGTCTAGTAATCATGCCCGCGTGCACGTGATGACAAGTGTGACATCATTGAGTCCTGAAGAGGGCATGGAGGCTTGGGAGTAGAAGCTGAGTTGGACTGAGGCTACGTGTCGTGGGTTCAAGCAACCACCGTTACTTCACAATGGGACTTCTGAACTGGAACATTTGGCTCTGGGTATCTTCATTATTTGTATTATAACAAGGTGAACAAAACAGAGTTATGGTTTACGTCTGTTTCGTGCAAAGGTTACACAGCTACAGCAGCCGAGGAACTGACCTATTAAGTATAATTATGTAAGTAGCAGTAGTAATGGTAAAGATTAATGGTGACGTATAGTTGTTGGCTCAGCGATAGTCTTTTATCGTTTAATTTTGTCCAACATTCATTATTTAAATTCTACTTGTCTCAGTGCCAGTACACCGTAGTTCCCATTGCCTTTCAAAAAGAGTAAGTTTGCCTTTGATAAGCTTATTTGACATGTTGCCTCAGACAGAATGGAGTCATGTTTCTTGTTGAAATGTGCAGTCACAGTGGTTTAAAGACAGTGGTCTGTGTGCATACTGAGATGGGGACTGCATATTCTTCAGATAGTAAACTGTTTAAGTCATGAACTCTGTGTCAAATTGTTGTTTTCCTCTCTGTTGTCTGTGTCTGAGAAAAAGACATTGGCTGCTTTGAAAAATAGCTTGAGGGTTATGACTTGAATAATTTTAGTAATTTCACACAGACTTCTTTTCTGCTAGTATATTAAAATTAATGAATCACACTGAATCCGTGCTTTACATAACATTAGCTTTCATATCACTGGACCATCTAAAGAAAAATGTTTAGTTTAGGAATCAATTCTCTTAGCCCAAATACAAACGAAATCTGTCAACTTTTAGAATGATTATAACTGCCTTCTAGTTTTCACAGTCTGTTCAGTTGGTAGGTTGTGGCACTTGCAATGCCAGGTTTATTGGTTCAGTTGGAGGCCTTGGCATGTAGTGGTTGTATTTCAGTCACATATATTTGAAATACACAGTAAAATCACCAGTCTTAAATCAACTCTAAGAGTGTTAACTTAACACTCTCAGTGTTTATATAGCGCCAATGGGACGTATATAAACACTGAGAGAGTTAATTTAACAATCTCAGAGTTTATTTAACACTGGTGATTTTGCGGTGTACATACTTGAAATACTTTTTATTATTTTGTCATTTGAATTTGTTTGAAAAAAATACTGATGTAATTTCTAACACAAAATTCTCAAATTAGATTAGGAAAACGTTTTAATTTCCACTCCCATAAAATATAGACCTACCCACTATTCCTCCCTCCCCCACTGATGCACCAAGCACTCAGGACCTCCGCTCCGATGGAATCCTACATCTCAGGAATTACTTTTTCACAGAACTATGTGGAAGACATAATTTACATCATGTTTCAAAATACATTATGTGTCTCCAGTTCTTTTACGTTGCACCTTCACACTTTACCATTACATTGATCCTTCTAATTATGTTGCCTCTTACTATTATGCTTGTTCATTTGTTATAATGTTGGACTTTAATATATTCACCAGTATGCTATGTTGTTGATTACTGTACATTCCATAGCAACTGGAATTAAATTGAAATGTTTTTGTTTACGGTTAGGCATCATATTGCTCAGGGTAAGGTTAGAGGCAACATTACAAAGACATACTCCATTTGATAATGGTGTAACTGTATTGTGTAACAAATCAAAAATCTGCCTATTTCTGTGCACAGGATGAGGATGTATGCATTCAGTTAAGTCACTCTGGATAAAACCGTTGGCTAACTTACGTTTAAAATCTCCTTCTCTGAATAAAGGATTAATCTGAAACTTGCAGGGATGAAAGCATTATGGGTGTTGGTGATGTGTTTCATGGCCAGACAGAGTGAGTCATGAGGTCTTACCACCCACATTTTAACTCCTTTGAAAAATAAAGTCCTCAGGGTACAAAGTACACTGTAGAACTCCAGGTTTTCTAACATAAAATACATACAAAACACATTATTGATTGTTATAGTAAATGTCAATCCATAAAGGTTGTTCATGTTTTTTAAGCCTTTGGCATAGATGAACTAGGATAATACAGTATAAGTAAATGGCATTAATACAGTTTAGTTACCAGCGCAGTCTCACAGTAGACAGAAAATATATTAATAACAGTTCATTGATTCAAAATTGTAAATGCTTCTGGGGGTTAAGAGAGCTTGTGTATTTGGTAAAGGGTCTTATATGTATCTTTTGTGTTTCACATTGTTTTTTGTATCACTGTTTTCTTTTTGTCATTTCTGTTTATATGTTTGTGGTATATGTACAATACAACACTACCACAGACTGTGTCCAGGCACTGACTTAATGGAATATTCTAGTGAGGCAATGTACATGTTGAAGTAATCAATGTCAGTATAATAAATTGGCTGGTGAGCAGTGATCACAGAGATCAGTCAATGACCAGTCAGGTCTTTCTCCTATCATTACTAGAGCTGTGATCACAGACAGCGCCATATTACAATATGCTAGGCCCTGTGCATAGGTCCCCTCTAAAGGGTTCCTCCCCTCTTCATTCATGTATATGAGGGACCCTCCACATGCTAGGGGCCTACACTCTTAAAAGTAAAGGTTCTTCAAAGTTTCTGTGTTGGGGTATATGGTTCCTTAAAGAACCTTTAACATTTAAAGAACCTTTCCATTGCACAAAAGGTTCTTTGTAGCGCCAAAAGGTACTTTAGATTATAAAATGGTTCTTCACCATCAATCTCATGTGACCTTACATTTTTGGAGTAAATTTTTCATTTCCCAAACATTGATTTATTTGTGGTGGCGTGTCACAATCTCTGCACTGACCGCTATGAATAGATGTATATAAGTTTAAATATTTTTTGTAGTCTAATTAACATAGGAGGCCTATGTTAATTAGACTACAAAAAATATTTAAACTTATATTAGTAACATAAAAGGCAACATGTTTAGTATTGGGCAGTTATGCATTATTTTCACATTTCTTAATGGCACTAAGAAAAAATAGGTTCTTCAAGGAACCATTCAGCGAAAGGTTCTTTGGGGAACCAAAAAAGGTTCTTCTATGGCATCGCTGTGAAACCCCCGTTTTGGTTCTTCCTGGCACCTTTATTTTTAA
>JACXGM010017948.1:0-19393 GCA_016801145.1 Umbra pygmaea | reverse complement strand
ACAGTGAGTGATTTTGCACAACTGTTATTGGAGGTGGATCCGGGCGTCATGCCTCCTGCGCGTTATGGATGTGCCAAAGTCAGGCTCACAGAGACAATTGCATTTTCCTATGCCAATCTTGTAGCTGCACAGCGAGTATATATTTCATCGGTGGTAAATAATATGTGCCTTGTGCAATGTTCACCATATACAGAGGGTGGCATGCATTACCTGAACGATTTTGTCGTTCGTTTGACACCCTCAATTTTAACAGAAGTTATTGAGTGGTGGCAGATTGAGGTAATAGCATTTCCCGTTTGGGTTTTGGCATTTTGATGTGAGTCATCCACATCAATGATCGAACTTTTATTAGCGGATGTAATTATGTTTTTAGAATAGTCAACGTCATAGACGTTTTACAGAAACAGTAGTGGACACTTTATTTGGTCATTTTTGGTGAGTTATGGCACTTTTCAGTTAGAATTTGTCACGTTACAGAGCCAGACAAGACTTTGCGTACGGCCCGCACATTCTCACGCCTGCTCAAAAGTTTCCGTGACAGACCGCATATTCTCACGTCAAGTAATTTTTTATACATCACAACGTGTGCTTGGAAACCAGCGTACGCAAGCTTTTCGTGCGTACGCAACGTTTATACGTGAGGCCCCTGGGGCCCACTGATGCCCTGATCCAGGTCTGGGAGCAGATCCCCCAGGACACATCCACCGTCTCATCAGGAGCATCAGATTTTGTCTGAGTGCATACAGGCACGTGGGGGCCATACACATTACTGAGTCGCCGTGATGAATGGAACAGCATCTGTTTTCAATTACATAGATTTTTTGGTTTGAATCATAGATTGTGTAATGGTTTGAATACAGTTCTTAATCAGTTGGTGATTCATTGACCTTTGTTAGATAATTTTGTTGTAATGTACTGTAAAGATTTTGATATTAAGTACATTTCGGTCATCGAGACCAAATGTGAGATTTGATTGTTCCCTTTAATTATTTTGAGCAATGTATACTTGCCTGCACAACTTCACCACATACCTTAATGTTAGGTCAGTGACCTCAACACATCTCTTATTCTCAGTCAAATATGCAGTCTGACTTTGCAATTAAATAGTTTTTTGACTGGATGAATGTGATCTTTAAAAAGAATCACTACCTTACCTGTTAGTTGTGAATTTCCAAGTTTAAATGCAACTCTTGTGTTTATGTGGGGCACAAATAAGCATTTATGCTACACTACAAAATTTTCAGAAAGCACGTACCAGTTAGTGTAGTAGTCTACGCTCCTGACTCCAGAGCACACGTCACCTAGCGGGGGGTTTGAGGCCTCGCTTGCCAGACTCTGCCCTCTCTGTCTCCCCCTACCGGTCTCCCTGGCTTCTGCTTCCTCCTGTCTTGTTAATAAAAATAAAAATATAAAATATTTTAATCTAAAATACTCTATAAAAATAGTGAGCCTTTTAAGTCCACTTTGCCACTTTTACTACCAGTGCACATAAATCTGACTGCATTTTTAAGTGTGAAACTAAGGAGTGGTTGTCAAATACTATTTTGATATGCACCTTGTTTGTGAAATATGGTGAGTTCTTTTGTATGTAAAATTAATTATGCCGGAGAAAAAGCCTTTTTACCCCAACTGTGACAAATCATAATGGCAAAAAAACATGGAAGGTTAAGTTCTGTGATCCCTGATGCTCCAAATTATAGAAAGTATGTATTATATTAGGCTTCTAATTCATATGTTACAATGAACTTCACTGATTAGTGAAACTGCAGTGATTAACACTGCGTAATCTGGTGACCGGACCAATCAATGTGATGCTGCAATTGGACAAATACTAATTATATTGGTTAATGACACAAGTTGAGAAAGATGTTTTTTACCCTTTACAGTGCTCTACAGGGAAAGATTTGAACTCTCTACTAACCCTAAAGCTTACCAGTAATATTTATTTCCCTTCTCAATTCCCACTGACCCTGCCTTGTCGGCAGCTTCTGCGCAACTCCTTGGACAGATGCGGGATGGTGAAGGGCGCTCACATGGTTCATCCAACAACGCCGCCAAGCAGGCCTATTCTTTTCGCACTGCTCACCCAACACAGAAGCCTTTAATCAGATCATGTACAGGATGATTATTCTCAACAGCTATTTTTCCGTGATTGAGTTTACGTGCGTTGTTTGAATATCACACCAGTGAGAAAACACCTACTTTCTCCTTCAGCGACCAATAATGCAAACTTTGATTCCACCTCACTGACTCTGATGTTGATGGCTACCAATCAGAAGCATCATGCACCTATTTTTTTTAAGGGGGCACAGTGTGCACAACACACGGAAACAGGTGCCCAAACATACTGATATTAAAAGGAAAATCCACTTGGCTCAAAAATCTGAAGGGACACGTGCCCCCTCAGTTTCAATGGGCATGACGCTCCTGCTACCAATTAGCTCAATAGCACAGACATAATCCGGAGATTAAGGATTACAAAGAATCCGATTCTTATCACAATTCTTGTCCAACATAGAAGCCTTTAGTCAGTATACACGCATAAGGATTACACATTCACCAAATATACTTCCAGGACTGAACTCACAGGTGCCCAATCTGCACACAAATTTGCTGGAGATTTATGTAGCAAGGTACATTGTCTGTCCCATACAAAGTATGAAAACATTAAATAAATGTTTTTTAAACATAAATTAAACTTAAGCGTGATCATCGTACTGTGAAGAGATTTGTGGCTGATTCAGAGCACAGACTGGTTTGTCCTGATAAAGGAATTATGAGGAAGGTTACTACCAGACAAATTCACCAAATTAAAAGAGCACCTGCTAAAAAGCCATTACAAAGCAGCCAACAGGGATTTGAAGCTGCGTGTGTGTCTGGAGTCCCGTGAACCTCAAGGTGTAGGATCCCTCAGAGACTTGCAGTTGTGCATAAACCTACTATACGGCCACCCCTAACAGTGGGCCCAGAAATACATGAGGACAAAATGTCAAACAGTCTTGTTTACTGATAAGTGTCGTGCAACCCTGGATGGTCCAGATGGATGGAGTAGTGGATGGTTGGTGGATGGCCACCATGTCCAGGGATGTACTGGCACAAAAATTCGGCTGTCTCTGTACTGTATCTGTCACTACCTGCGTCCGTCACTCACTCCTGGGTTTCTTCTCATCTAAATATAGAGGAACTCTAGCTCTCTCTCATTGTGAATTCATTATTCATTACAAAGCTAGTGAATTGTTACCAAATGCAATTGTATTGTGTGTAAAGAAACAATATGCGTATGTGATTAACACGTAACACTCTATATTCAATAAATATTCTGTGTATAACACATATGTTGTACACAGAATATTTATTTAATATATTCCATTGTGTCTCATGTAAAAACATGATTACATATGAAAAACATTCACTTGAGTCTGTTTTATCCAACAATAGACAAATCTTAGCAACACATGAACATAGTTTGTTAGTCTATCTATGCACTTATGACAATAATTATTGTAATGAATTACGAGCGCTATTATTTTGAAAAGTCATATCCGAGTTTATGTTGCCGGATATAGTGTTGCCAAGAGAACGTGCCAGACCTGGTGCTAGAAACGGCCCTGGCGACAGCCAGTCTATTTCAGCCTACTGTCACCTGTTTTAATACGCCAGGACTGTAACTGGCCGAAAATATGACGGCCTGTTCAGCCCGGAGTGGACCAGCCGTTCGGGAAAACTGCTGAACCTCCTGATGAGCCAATAAGGCATCAGCAAGGAAGTGGCAGAGTCATGTTTGGGGCCAGAATCATGGGGAGAGAGCTGGTAGGCCCCTGTAGGATCCCTGAAAGTGTGGAAATGACCTCTGCAATGTATATAGAGTTTCTGACTGACCACTTTCTTCCATGGTACAAGAAGAAGAACTGTACCTTCCATACCAAAATCATCTTCATGCATGACAATGCATCATCTCATGCTGCAAAGAATGCCTCTCTGTCATTGGCTGCTATGGGCATAAAAGGAGAGAAACTCATGGTGTGGCTCCCAACCTCCCCTGACCTCGAACCTTTGGAGCATCCTCAAGCAAAATATCTATCAGGGTGAGAGGGAGTTGACCTCAAAACAGCAGCTCTGGGAGGCTATTCTGACATCCTGCAAAGAAACTCTCCATAAACTCTCAAGTTCAATGGATGCAATAATTGAAAGTGTAGGTGATATCAAAGAAGGGGCCCTATGTTAAGATGTAAGTTGTATATGTCCCTAACATTGTGGAATTCTTTCACAGTCTATGTGTGAACAACCCACCCATAATTAATATTATTTGAGTTCCTGAGCTTAACCAATACATTTTCCCGACAGTTAAACATGGCACTATTTTGATGCAATGCTAAAAACATAAAATCGAAAAATAAATCTAAAGGTTTTGAGGCCAAAATGTTACCGAATAACAACGAAGTTGACAACTCCCACGCAGTGGTTTAAAGCCACAACAGGTGGATTCATCACCACGGCCAGCTCGGCAGCCTAAGGAATCACAAACAATCCGGTAGGCTGCAGAGCTGGCGGTGGTGATGAATCCACCTGTTGTGGCTTTAAATCACTGCGTGGGAGTTGTCAGTTTTGCTCTCTCAAAACTGGTGATATCTGTAGCGTTAGGCTGTGTGATGAATCTGCACATTTTAGAGTGGCCTTTTGTTGTGGCCAGCCTAAGGCACACCTGTGCAAAATTGATGCTGTCTAATCAGCATCTTGATATGCCACACCTGTGAGGTGGATGGATTATCTCGGCAAAGGAGAAGTGCTCACTAACATAGATTTAGACAGATTTGTGAACAATATTTGAGAGAAATAGGCCTTTTGTGTACAGATCTTTTCTTAGATCTTTGAGTTCAGCTCATGATAAATGGGGGCAAAAACAGAAGTGTTGAATGTATATTTTTGTTCAGTGTATGTCCATATAGTCATTTGGTTGCAGAGGCAGTTGTGGAAACAAAAACAACTGTCTCCTCCCTCAATTCAAGCAGCCCTATCAGCAGAATCTAATCAGGCCAAATACATTACTAGAGCAATAGGTGTTTTTATAGCTGTGGATATGTGGCAATTTTCTGCCAATTAAACTAAAAACTGATCTTTAATTAAAAAGAAATGCAATCATTTTTTGCACTGTACCGGAATATGTACCGTACTGTGACCTTTAAACTGCAATACTTACTGTACCGTGGGTTAGACATGCTGTTACACCCCTAGTTGTCACCTAATCTCATCCTGTATTTAAGTTTACTAGACTGAGTTGGATGTTGGTTATTTTCCCTGTATGATGTATGTACACCCTGTGATTGGGTATGCAGGCATGTATGCTTTATATTCTTTTTTGATACTACGGTTAAAGAATTACGGATATTCGTCTTGAGAACTTTCAGTTATGTATACTAGATATGATTTACCGTATGGTACTCTGCTGTTGTTCAGTGGGTATTTTTGTCCTGAGAAGGTTTAAATCTAAGTAAACACTGCTTTGCCTTTGTGCGCTACTAGATTGATGAACAGCTTTGTTGTTTTGGGCATCACTGTCACCCGTGTAATTAGATGGCCGAGGTCAGATTGGCTTGGTTGTTTGTTTCTTTCCGGGTTCTAAATTAAATCTAGAACACCTCCTGCGCCTGTCTCCTATCTTCAAAACCAAAATACATCATTACACACCCTCAGTCACTTATACCTATTGAAGTCATCTATGGGGTTAAGCTATGATTTGGGGTCAAAGCCATCAATAAATATTATATTGAGCAAGTTAACATGGTATATCCTATAGTAAAAATACTATAATAACAAAAGATACTCAGATATAGGTTAAATAGCCTTTTAATAACAATAAAAAAACATCAACATATAAACAGGTATAAGGCAATATTAAAGAGAAAATTAACAGGCTGACTGCTAAATCACTCTAAAATAGAAACTCTGTGAAACTCTGTGAAAAAGTGAAATTCATTATATATTCCATAAATATACATTTATATACCCTTACATGATTGGCCTGATAATATACACATAAGTTAAAATGGCTATTAAGGGTATGTTTCCACAGGTGTAACTTGTTTGATTGTAATTAGGGTGTGTGTATAAATAGTCAATTTAGCTTTGTAGCTCTTGAGAGACCCTTGGACATTTCATCAAGGGGTGCACTCGCTTTGCTGGATGCTGCTGAGCCATGGAGAAAGCAAAAGAACTGTCAAAGGACCTGCGAGAAAAGGTTGTTGATCTTTATAAATAAGGAAAAGGACATAAAAAGATACCCAAAGATTTGAAAATGCCAATCAGTACTGTTCAAACTCTGTTAAAGAAATGACAAACCTAAGGCTTTCTGTCCATACCAAGCCACGATGAGGTAGACCAACAAAGATTTCAGCCACAACTGCCAGGAAAATTAGTCTGGATGCAAAGAACAACCCACATGCAAAAAAAAGTGGTGTGGCCATTTCTAGATGCACAATAAGGAGGTACTAAAAACGAAAATGATTGAGTTAGCAGATTAAAGGTGCGTCAACGCCACAAAACAGGCTTCATGCAATTTGCCAAACAGCATTTAGACAAGCCACAAAACTTCTTAAAACAAATAATTTGTTGTGATTTGAGCAAAATTGAACTTTATAGTCACATCCATGAACGATATGTTGAGAGAGGAGTCAACAAGGCCTGTGACAAAAAGTACACCATCCATCCTGTGAAGAATGGAGGTGGATCTCTAATGTTGTGGGGGTGTGGGAGCTTCACTTAAACAGGGAATCTAGTCAGAATTAATGGTAAGATGAATGCAGCATTTTATCAGAAAATGTTGGAGGACAATTTGTTTTCATCGGTGTGGAAGCTGCGCATGGGACGCATTTGGACTTTGCAACATGACAATGATTTAAAACACAAGTCAACCCTTTAGTGGCTACAGCAGAAAAAAGGTTTTGGAGTGATCACAGTCTCCTTGCCTCAATATCATTAAGCCACTTTGGGAAGATCTGGAACATGCAGTTCATGCAAGACAACACAAGAATTTACAGGACCGGGAGGGTGTTTGACAATACTATAATAATGAATGAATTAAGTGATAGATTTGAAACATTTATATATCACTCAGCTTGTTCATCCCCAGCCATCAGCGTAGAGCCTGGTATTGCCCTACTGGTTTGCTTCTAAAGCTAAGCAGGGTTGGGCCCGGTTAGTCCCTGGATGGGAGACCAGTGCTGCTGGAAGTGGTGTTGGAGGGCCAGTAGGGGGCACTCTTCCCTCTGGTGTAAAGAGCAATCCCAATGCCCCAGGGCAATGACGGGGACATCTGCCCTGCTTAGGGTGCGGTCTTTCCGATGGGACGTTAAATGGGTGTCCTGACTCTCTGTGGTCATTAAAAATCCCATGGGACTTATCGTAAGAGTAGGGGTGTTAACCCGGTGTCATGGCAAAATTTCCAACCAGGCCTTACCTCAATCATGGCCACCTAATAATCCCTCTCCTTCTAAAATGGCATATATAACTACTCATCTCTCCACCTGATAGCTGATGTGTGGTGAGCGTTCTGCCGCAAAATGGCTGCCGTGCATCACCCAGGTGGGTGCTACACATAGGTGGTGGATGAGGTGGGCATTTCCCCTCACCGTGTAAAGCGCTTTGGGTTCTTGAAAAGCGCTATATAAGCTGAACAAATTATTATTAATTATCCCTCCCAAGCCATTACGTCTCCTGTGCCCTTGGTCATCACCGACCCCTCCTCTGCATCAGCCCTCCGGATGCCAACACCTAACCATCACCCACCTGGTATCCACTCACCTGGTCTCCACTCTCCTGGTTCCAGCCAGTATGTCCGGTCATCCAAACTGTTAACCATTATCCTGACCTATTATGCTCAATAACAATTATTTTTATTACTGACCTAACACAACACTCTCCCGTACAGCTTCTCCTTGTGCAAAATGTGCTGAGTTGTTGAACGATGCACAGTGACACAATCTGCAGCAAGATGATGTTGTAAGTCTTTGAAGGTGGTCTGTGGGCTGTTTTTGACTGTTCTCACCATCCTTTGCCTCTCCGATGTTGAACTTGGCTTGCCACTTCTGGCCTTAACAAAAACTGTGCCTCTGGTCTTCCATTTCCTCACTATGTTCCTCAAAGTGGACACTGACAGCTTAAATCTATAAAGTTGCATCCAATCTCACCAAATGCAATGAGCTCACCAAACCAATTGTGTGTTCCAATTAATCAGTGGTAGTTAGTTACAGGTATTCAAATCAACAAAATGACATGGGTGCCCAAAATTATGCAACTGTCTATTTTAGTTTTGATGCATATTGCACATTTTCTGTTAATCCAATGAACCTCATTTCACTACTGAAATATTACAGTGTCCTTCAGTTATTTGATAGATAAAAATAAAATTGCTGATCCAAGCACCCATTTATTTATAAAGTAAAATCATGGAAATTGTCAGTGTGCCTAAATGTTTGAATAGCACTGTATTTTAACATACCAGTGTGGTTAAGGTTAGGGTCCATGTTTAAATGTGTTGTGATGTGAGCTCCACCATCTGTTTTGAATCAACCAATCCATTTTTTCCTCCAAGGCAGAACTTTTTTTAACACCTAAAACCCATCTGAGCCAGAACAACCACTGCCCTGCTAACATCCTGGGGTAAAATTGGCTAACAAGCTTGGTTAAACTAGTGATTGTATCTAGTTATGCAAGCTCCTTTAATTAGCAAAGCTATCTACTTGCTAATATTGGCAAGCTTCTCTACTCGGTTTATTGCAGTCAAGCAAGACACTAACTAATAATATGGGATGATAAATACCCAATGGAAACTAACACAAGTCGCATGCTTGCTACTGCTGTGGAAGTCACACCACAAATCTTCCCCCTTCACCCCATGCCATCGTTTACCTACGGCCGGTCATAATTTACAGCAGACATGTTACTCAGCCAAAAGTTATTAATTAACCTTATTTGACATCGCATATAATAACATATTGCCAATTTTGAGTCTAAATTATAATTACAGTAGTTAACACAGAGAAAATTAGCAAGCTGACTCCCAAGTACAGTATGCAAATATAGCTCGAAATATGTCTTGAAATATATGGAAATGTCAATCATCTGCTAGCTGTTTCCACCATTCCACAAATGTCAGGTTTTTGTGTATGGTGTCCTTAAATATTTCTAGTAATACAGATGTTGAAGTGATAAAATCCTCGCTCTCATACCGCGTCACCGAAACGTACATTTACAAACAATGCTTGTTTGCAAATTTTACTTTATTCAAAAAGATATCATGCTTTTAAGAGAAGCTCACCAAAAATCAGTTTGAAAGATATTATCTATGTTTAATAGACAAATGTGTGTGTGTGTGTGTGTGTGTGTGTGTGTGTGTGTGTGTGTGTGTGTGTGTGTGTGTGTGTGTGTGTGTGTGTGTGTGTATATAAACTACGTGTTCCAGGACTGTCGTTCATTATTGTTATGTTAGGTGTGTATTGCTATGAATAATTTCATGTTATTTTGGCCTTGTTAATAGTTTTAAACATACCTAACTGCCCAAAAGCCATTAAAACATACTTTTAGAAGTCGCTATATGACGTCTGCATTTTTAATTTTACCTTTATTTAACCAGGTAAGTTGACTAAGAACAAGTTCTTAGTTACAGCAACGACCTGGGAGCAATTAGGGTAGAGTGTTTTGCCCAAGGACACAACGATATTTGGCTCAGTCGGGAATTGAACTGTCAACCTTCTGACTACAAGTCTGACTCCCTAACTCAGTGGTCCTCAAACCCTTCCATAAAGGGCCTAGTGTATGCTGGTTTTTGGTCTTTCTCTTCAATTAGAGCATAATTAGGACCTAGACTGCCAGGTAAGGGGAGATACTAACCAATTATTGAGCTACTCCATCAGGCTTTTACAAGGTAAAAGCAAAAACCTGCACACACTAGACCCTCCATGGAAGGATTTGAGGACCACTACCCTAACTACTGAGCCATCTGTGATTAGTGCCAATTATATTGTAAGCTGAAAACTGCTCAAAAACAGTATTTGAGTTGTATTTTCCTTAGGAGTCACAATAATAAAGTTGCAGTGGGCTAGGGCACTCACAGTAATGTGAAAGAGTTGCAATGATGGAGACAGCGGGTTCAAACCCTGGTACAACCATGTGCAGGTGTATATTCTTGTAATCTGCACTAATCACTTCTTAAGAAACTATTACTTTTAAATAATACTGGTGGGTTTGTCTTTTAAATGTTTAATGGGAAATTAAAGGAAGATTGTATTTATATAACTCCTGCATCTACAGTATATAATGTAGATGCAGGAGTTTACAATTTCAAATCCTTAGGGATTGTAACGTTTCCCAGTTCCCCTTCCATGGAAACAGCCACTTCCTTTGTTTATGCTGATCAGAACTACAATTCCCATACCCGGACTCTGTAACATTTCCTGTTCCCTTTCACAGTACTACAACGTCCTTTGGCCTGCTCAGAACTACATTTCCCTTACCCGGACTCAATCAACCAAATTCACCACACCTGCTCACTCCATCCAGTATTTAAGACACACATCTCTCCTTGCCTCTTTGTGAGGTATTGTGAGTATTGGTTTATTTTCATACTGAGCATTATATTCCTGTCTTGTTGTTCTGGTCTGACCTATGCCCTGTTTTATGACTTAGTCTGCCTTGGATAATCCATTGTACCTTTGCAAAACCTAGTATTGATAATCTGGCCTGACCCCTGCTTTGTTGTATAATCTTCTGTCTTGGATTACCCTCTGTGCCTCTGTTTTGGACCTATTACATCTTGTTGTTAATAAACAGTGTTTATTCCTCATACATTGGAGTAATCATTACAGGGATATCGTTTTTGTAATTTTATTTGTATTAGGCCTATTAATTAAATTAGAAAAAGTAGAATTATTTTTTTATTTAAATAAAATTTTAGTTCTACTAATTCTATAAACCAATGGGTGTCTAGCCTACTCTATTACAGTCATATGCAAAAGTTTAGACACCCCTGTTCATTTCCAGGATTTTCATTTATATATATAATTGGGTGTTTGGATCAGCAATTTCATTTATATATATTAAATAACTGAAGAACACAGTATTATTTCGGTAGTGAAATGAGGTTCATTGGATTAACAGAAAATGTGCAATATGTATCAAAATGAAATTAGACAGGTGCATGAATATGGGAACCTATGTCATTTTGTTGATTTGAAAACATGTAACTAACTAGCACTGATTAATTGGTACACACAATTGGTTTTGTGAGCTCATTAGGCCTTGAACTTCTTAAACAGTTGCATCCAATAATGAAAAAAGGTATGGCCAATTGCTGAAAACATGGGGGCCTCAAAACAACTGTCAAATGACCTGAAAACAAAGATTGTTCAACATTATGGTTTAGGGGAAGGCTACAAAAAGCTATCGCAGAGATTTAAGCTGTCAGTGTCCACTGTGAAGAACATAGTGAGGAAATGGAAGACCACAGGCACAGTTCTTGTTAAGGCCAGAAGTGGCAGGCCAAGTAAAATATTGTAGAAGCTAAGGCAAAGGATGGTGAGAACGAACAAAAACAGCCCACAGACCTACAGACATTCAATTTACGCCATTAGGCAGTGAAGAACAGCGTTGCTTTGTAGGTATGCAACGTAGACAGTTTTTTGTGCACTAAAAGCAATTTTAAAATAAAAAAGGCAGTTTAGATGCAACAACTATTTGGCAGGAATGTAGTTATTTTCTTATTACTATATTTAAATTTAAACTTAGTACTATATTTAAATTCACAATTGTGTTGTTTTAATGATGAAGGAATGCCCGGTTGTCTACAGTACATTAGTCAACTAACCAGGTGAAATGCTTAGGGGGATTTTTGCCACCCGGAGCCACCTGGTGGCCATTATTTGTATTGTTTTCTTTTAAAAACTGCCACCAAAATATAATTCACTTGCTTTTGGCATGGCTCGGTACACCTAAGTGCAGGCCATCCCCTTGATGACCACTTTATCACTTCACCATCTGTATGTTAATGTTAGCCCATCGTGTCTGGTTTATTTGTAAGTGTGGTTTTTCGGTATTAAAACATGTTTATTTTTCAACATATCTCCTTCGCATCTGTCTCCGCTTACTCCTGCATTTCACAACGCTGTTACAGAATGTATGACCTGAAGGAGATGAAGGAGGAGGTCCACAACAGCACCGGAGCAAAATGTCTATTACAACCCAGCAGAGGAGGATGCCACTTACGATGAGTTTGACAAAATAATCTGCGCCACTCTCGATGGCATCTGTGAATCTGAGGGCTATACCCGCTTTCCCACTGACATTGGGATAATAAAAGGTTATAGTCCCCTCTGATCCCCCTACCGGTTGTTGGGTAGCCTCGGACTTGTAGTTGGAAGGTTGCTGGTTTGATTCCCGGCTGTGCCAATTGTAATTGTATTCTTGAGTAAGACATTTCACCCTAAATTCCTTCCAGAAGAATGTCCCTGTACTTACTGTAAGTCACTCTGGATAAGACCGTCTGCTAAATGACAAAAATTTAAATATGCTGGGAGATGGACCAGGAGGAAGCTGAGGAGGAAGGTGAGGGGGACATGAACAGTGATCCCCAGAGCGCAAACACTTGTTGGCTAGAGGCACGCTCCCTATCCACTCCACCACCTTAGCCAACTAGAGTACTCCTCGCTGCCAGTCCCACAACCTAGACGGTTGGGGCTGTTAGTCAATCTGTGAGACGCTCCTCAGCCTGGTCCACCACCACTACAGCTCTCCCAGCAGCTGCCATGGTGGACTTACATTCCTTTTAGTTCAAGAGAGCACCAGGGATCTTCTACCAGCAGCAGTGGAGACCACCGGGAAGCCATCAGCAGAAGCTGCAGAGACAACCGGGGATCGGCCAGCTGTAGCAGTGGAGACCACCGGGGCTCTACATTCAGTAGTAGCAGAGACCACCAGGGCTCTGTCTCCCTCTACACAGCCGGTACTGGCAGCACCGCCTGCTCTACAAGAATCTGCTGCTAAGACTCCCTCGTTCCCCCTGCTGTCGTTTGAACCTTCTGTAAGGTGGTACCTCCAGCCCCTTCAGTTCCAGCCCCTGCCATTCCCCAGGTCCCTGCTTCGGTCCGTGAGCCTGTCCTGGTCCCTGAGCCTGTCCTGGTCCAGCTGTCTGTCCCAGGTTTCATGGCTGCCCCAGTCCCTGTGCCCGGTTTCATGCCTGCCCCAGTCCCTGTGCCAGTGCCGGCCCCAGTCCCTGTGCCAGTGCCGGCCCCAGTCCCTGTGCCGGCCCCAGTCTTTGTGTGAGTCCTATGTCCTACTTCTGCCCAGGTTCCTGTGCCATCTCCGGTTCCTGTGCCTGCCTTGGTCCCGGTGCCAGTCCGGTGTCTGCCTCCGCGCGCATGGCCTCCGCCTCTGCCTCCGCCCGCCTGGTCTCCGACTCAGCCCAAGCCTGCCTGGCCGCCGGCTCCTCCTCCTGCCTGGCCTCCTCCTGCCTGGCCTCCTCCTGCCTGGCCTCCTCCTGACTGGCCTCCTCCTGCCGGATTTTCACCTTTCCGGGTTCATACTGCCAGGCCCCCACCTGCGATTACTGCCAGGGACCTGTGCCTCCTGACCCTGGGCCCATTCTGCTCCTTGATTCTTTCCTGGCACCTGGCCTCCCTTCCGATTTGGCACCTCTGGAGCTGCGCCTTGGGGGGGTCCTGTAACGTTTCCCATTCCTGCTCATGCTAGATGCGCTGGTCAGGACTCCCTGGACTGTTTATTTTGTTTTCTGTAGGCTTCTGTTCCTGTAGTGTCTAGTGTATCCTTTATTAGTCTATCATCCCTGGTAGTTTTCCCACGCTTTGTGTCAGATGACCCTATCACATGTTTCAGTTGTCCAATCCTTTTTGTTTATTACCTTCAGAGCTGCACGGTCAGAGTTATCAATTCCCGATTTAAGTTCTCCTTTTTGTTTGTTTCTTTGCTGGTCATTAATGATTGTCTTCGTTTCATGATTCTGCCTGTTCTCAGCACACTCAGGATTTGTGAGTACTTCATGGTCCTTTATCATTTCCTACTTATCCTAGTCTGCCTTGTTTGGAAGTTTTTGCCTTTTCTACAAGTCCTCAATTACTTTTGTTGTTTGTACAGTCTGTAAGGTTTTGACATTTTCAGTTGGTTATATATAGTTCAATATATCTTTGTAATCTCCTGCAGGATATTTTTTGTTTCATTAAAACATATATTTTTTTCTACAACGTCACCTTTTGCCTGATTCTCATCCCCGAGCGTTACACCTGGCCTGTTGTGACACATATACTTTATATGATAGGTTA
Organism: Umbra pygmaea; assembly: GCA_016801145.1. Lineage (NCBI taxonomy): Eukaryota > Metazoa > Chordata > Actinopteri > Esociformes > Umbridae > Umbra > Umbra pygmaea. The sequence continues at coordinate 5,069 of JACXGM010017948.1, read as the reverse complement.
AGGTTTGCTAGCTAACTAATTTTGATTACCTAGCTAGTTAATTACAAAATTAATTTGGTAACGTTAACTTAATTTTCCAGCTCTCTTGCTCGTCTACAACATCTAAAAGCAATAAACACATTACTTTATTTCTAAAAAAAATATTTTTGAGGCAAAGGATGGGGGTTTGCAATCTTTTGAAATTTTAAAAACGCGCTATTAAGTGTTTATAATTATCAAGAAAATTGTTTTTAATTATTAATAATGTTAGTACTAATTCCATATAAGTGTCTTATAAAACCATATGAAACAGTTTAGAATGTTATTACTTAGTTGAGGCCATTTTGACTGCATGTGACCACATAGAGCTGATAGCTCATAGCTCTTACATTTCTAGACTAGTGTAACCAGTATAGATCTATATGTGTGGTCATGCCACTCTGGCACTCCTAGGTCAGTATGACAGAGGATATGATTAGGCAAGGTGTTTTGCTCATCGGTGACTAAATGTCTAGGGTGCCACTGGCGAAAACTGAGTGTGTATTATAACTGAACCAACTGTTATTTGACTAAAGACAAATTTACTAAATTAGCTTTTACTAGCAATTTTACCACCCTCTACAATGATATTGAAATTACACAGTTATGTTTACAGTGCTATATTGGAATAATATTTTTCCCAGGATTGGGGGTCGTCCCTGCTGAAGATTGCAAACCCATCCAAGTATGTACAGTATGTACAGCATTTATACATACTGAATTGTTTATTGGAAGATTATAGCCTTCAATATACATCTTGCCAACTGTTCTGTCTTTTATCACACTATTTAATCAACCCGGTAGGCACTGCCCACCCTTGCAAAGCTGCATCCCATTGGGACCTCATCAGGGCAGGTATTAAAATGCCATAGAAGAGAAGCAGAAGATGGTGTAAAAGGGGAGAAAAGCTAAGAAAATGCCACCAGAATATGCTGCTTTCGATACCACACTACCCTAGACATGCAGGAGCTGAATGAGGAGGACAGCCAGGAGAAGAAGTGTGCAAAGGTCGCCCAAGCTTTAACCTCCCACACCCATTAGTCTCAAACCGCCACAGGGAAGCCACCTTGAAGACGATGCAGCCACCCAATAACAGCAGTTTGTCTAATGGTTTTGATTTTCCTCTTTATTCCTCTACCCCTTCCCTTAATAAAATGCCCTCCAGGGCTATAAATCCTAGCAGTGTCCCTTTGTCTTTTCCATGAAGCTATAAATAGACACACACATTTTTCAGTAAATTAGATTAAAACCACAGCAACATTTTGTCTTCTAGGCCGGCATGAACAGTCATTAATTATTAATACGTACAGTGGCAAGAAAAAGTATCTGAACCCTTTGTTATTAACTGGATTTCTGCATAAATTGGTCATTAGTCATTTGGAATTACCTGCATTTCTGTGTAAATTGGTCTTTATCTAAGTCACAACAATACACAAACATTGTCTGGTTAAACTAATAACACACAATTATATGTTTTCATGTATTTATTGAACACAACTTGTAAACGTTCATAGGGCCCTATTTTAATGAACTGAAACGCAAGTATCAAACGCGAAACGCAAGTGACATTGTGGGCAGGTCCCGGGCGCTGTTGCTATTTTGCCAGCAGGATAAATGACACTTGCACCCGAGGCAAATCTAAAATGGGTAGGTCTGAAGTAGCTACATTAGTCATAGGTGTGGTTTGGGCTTAACATGCAGTAAACCAATGAGAGTGCCATCTCACATTCCCTTTAACAGCAGGTGCTTGTTCCATGGCGGATTGCTATTATTCCGGCGGATTGCTATTATAGGGCTACTATAATAGCAATCCGCTATTAGAGGGCAATTATAGGTCATTATATACCTTTCGCGCATTGCTATTATGATGCCGGATTTGCACCGTAATATTTTTATTTTTAATCTCTTTCATGTTTGTGTGCTGCTGCGCCTCCCTGTGTGTGTGCAACAAACATAGGGAGCATGCACTGTGCATACGCTTAGGTGCATTTGACTAATTTGCTGTTAAAATAACAATGACATACTGTGCCATTGACTTTAGACCAGGTTTTTGTTGGTAAATGGCGCAATTATTGTCCAATGCCTCAAGATAGCAATACACCCAGAATTATCCTGAACACACCTCCCTGTTAGACCAGCACACCCATGGGCAAAAATATGGGCACAGATGCATTTGCTATTTAAACGACGTGGGCACCGAACGGGAAATTGACAACTGTGTCGGTCTTAAACTAGAAAAGTCACTTGCGTTCGGGCATTGCGCTGTGTTGCGCCGGGTACAAGCTAGAGCCCCACGTCTCCTTAAGTCCTCAAATATTTTCTCATTTATGCTATCAACACATCCATGACTCATGGAAATGTTATGTAAAACACATCAAGCCACAAAGAATGCTGCAACTTTTTCAACACTGTAAAATACTGTCTCCTGTCCTTTCTAAACACCTGAAGCACATTTGCAGTGATGAATGGTTGTTCAATTAGGCTACACTGCGTGTTTGTGTGTGTTTTTCAATTAAACAGCATTCCACACACTGTTGCTGGCATCATAAATGGTGTCATCAGCCATGTCTTTAACGGATAGCCGTTGTCCCCTTCACAGCCAAAGATTTCCCCTCAAAGATGGCAGGAGTTTGCCAGTATAAATGAGTCGTGGCTTGAGGCAGGGTAGCTAATTCGCAAAGACATGGGTGATTTTACTATTAGCATTACATATTACCTGTATATTGATTGAATGGGTTCCCTTGCAGATAATACAGTGCCTTGCGAACGTATTCGGCCCCCTTGAACTTTTTGACCTTTTGCCACATTTCAGGCTTCAAACATAAATATATGAAACTGTAAATTTTTGTGAAGAAGCAACAAGAAGTGGGACACAATCATGAAGTGGAACGAAATTTATTGGATATTTCAAACTTTTTTAACAAATAAAAAACTGAAAAATTGGGCATGCAAAATTATTCAGCCCCCTTAAGTTAATACTTTGTAGTGCCACCTTTTGCTTGTGATTACAGCTGTAAGTTGCTTGGGGTATGTCTCTATCAGTTTTGCACATCAAGAGACTGAACTTTTTTCCCATTCCTCCTTGCAAAACAGCTCGAGCTCAGAGAGGTTGGATGGAGAGTGTTTGTGAACAGCAGTTTTTAGTTCTTTCCACAGATTCTCGATTGGATTCAGGTCCAGACTTTGACTTGGCCATTCTAACACCTGGATATGTTTATTTGTGAACCATTCCATTGTAGATTTTGCTTTATGTTTTGGATCATTGTCTTGTTGGAAGACAAATCTCCATCTAAGTCTCAGGTCGAAAAGTTCAATGTTTTTGAGGTTGTTACAAAGCCAAAGAGTATATCAAAGAGTGTAATTTTTCTTGTTTAATTTATTTATTGTTTCCTTCAAGGTTTGGATTGTTTCTCTCAGAGTTCAATTTATTTGATTCAAAGATGTGTTCATTTCAGTCTTGTTTTGACATATCTGGTCTTGTTTTTTGAGGATTAGTTGGATACATGCAGGACCTCTGTGGATCAGGAGAAAGGCAGAGAGGTGCGCTCAGACCGGGTGCTCATGAGTCACTCCTCACCAATGTGCATTCTACTTTATGGCACTCTGTAATAGCTTGATGGGTGAAGTTTGAATTTGGTTCACCTAAAAATGAATAAATAAAAAGGTTATTTAAAAAAAACATTTCTTTGTCTGTGACCTGTGACATGAGAACTTCCAATTTAATTGGAATTTTTTTTTTTTGCTCGTGTTCGTTTTGCTTCAGGATTTATCTTTAATGACTTTAGTACTTTATGCTAGAAGCTGTTCGTTTAGTGGTTGATGTTTGACACACCCGCATAAATTATGGGTGTGTGTAATATGTAAATATTATATTTTAACAAGTTTTAACAATGTTATTGTGTGCGACTCAACTTTTGTTTTTTTCTGTCTGTTTGAATGCTCTTTAGGACCAGCATCTATGAGCACATCTCCAGCTAGCAGATCCAGAAGATGCCAAGAATAAACAGTAAGAAAACCATGCAGTCAACAGTTATTTTGTAATATCCAGATGATTGTAAGGCAGGAGTGAAATGCAGGTTGTGTGCTATAAAGAATTGAATTAATTCAGCACAGAAGCAACAGCTGGTAAAAATCAACCACAAGCAATATTAATGCCCAACATAAAGGACACGCCATGCAAGGCAGAAAAATGAGAAGTAGTCAACGTAGAAATATATTGAATAACACTTAAGATAAGTATACATAGCTTACATCGAAGATGATAATGCACACCTGACAACAAGACTAACTCATATACAGTTCTTGAAATATTTGGACACTGATACAATTTTCATAATTTGGGCTCTGTAAACCACCACAATATAAAGGAAATTAAACAACCAAGATGCAATTGAAGTGCAGACTTTCAGCTTTAATTCAAGGGGTTTAATTAAAGTATTGTATGAAATGTTTAGGAATTGCAACCATTTTCATATGCAGTCCCCTTATTTCAGGGGCTCAAATGTTTTGGACAAATTAACACAATCATAAATAAAATGTTTATTTTTAATACTTTGTCAGAGAATCGTTTGCAGGCAATTACTGCTTGAAGTGTGAAACGCATGGACATCACCAGACACTGGGGGCCTGATTTACTAACACAAGCGCAGTTTGCACTGCGTCTGTTTATGCGAGTTCGGTAATTGCGCACGCTATGCTTCCACATTTAGCATAGTATTTATCAAACCCGATACCCATTACGCAATCAGCGCATACTCCGCCCTCTATTAGCGCGCCTCTAAAAGAGCAAACAATGGGCCCGTATGTATCTATCATGGATCTCCCTACGGGAAAAGAAAGCAGCAAGCTTATCTTTATTGAAGAAGACATTGAAATCTTAGTGCATGAAGTAACAGCAAACCTGAACATATTACAGGGCAGAACATCCACACCGTCAGAAAAAAATCTATTTGGATTACCTTAACAAGTTATATAAACTCATTATCATCTACACGGAGAGAAGTGGAGGAGGTAAAAAAACGGTGGCAAGAACAAAAGAGAAGGTTGCGTAC
>JACXGM010017947.1:0-19393 GCA_016801145.1 Umbra pygmaea | reverse complement strand
CAGTATACTAATTTGATCTACCTCTAAATCTTGATTTCTTTGCACTAATTGTACATTTACTTACATCTACCTCTTTCAATTTTGACTGTATTTTCTATCTTTCTTCCTTACTCTACAATCTGTGTAATTCTTGTGTATTTGTATTCATGTGTAACTATGTCTGTACTTGCACCTTTTTGCTTTATCTTGGCCAGGTCGCTGTTTTAAATGAGAAATTGTTCTCAACGTGCCCACCTGGTTAAATAAAGGTTAAATTAAATAAAAAAACGTTTGGCATTTGCCAGAGAACATCAAGATTGGCAAATTCGCCACTGGCGCCCTTTGCTCTTCACAGATGAAAGCAGGTTCACACTAAGCACATGTGACAGTTGTGACATAGTCTGGAGACGCCGTGGAGAATGTTCTGCTGCCTGCAACATCCTCCAGCATGACCGGTTTGGCAGTGGGTCAGTAATGGTGTGGGGAGGCATGTATTTGGGGGGCCGCACAGCCCTCCATGTGCTCGCCAGAGCTAGCCTGACTGCCATTAGGTACCGAGATGAGATCCTCAGACCCCTTGTGAGACCATATGCTGGTGCGGTTGGCCCTGGGTTCCTCCTAATGCAAGACAATGCTCGACCTGATGTGGCTGGAGTGTGTGAGCAGTTCCTGCAAGAGGAAGGCATTGATGCTATGGACCAGCCCGCCAGTTCCCAAGATCTGAATCCGATTGAGCACATCTGGGACATCATGTCTCGCTCCATCCACCAATGCCAGACTGTGGTGGATGCTTTAGTCCAGGCGGATGCTTTAGTCCAGGTCTGGGAGGACATCTCTCAGGAGAACATCCACCACCTCATCAGGAGCATGCCCAGGCATTGTAGGGAGATCATACGGGCACGTGGAGTCCACACACACTACTGAGCCTCATTTTGACTTGTTTTAAGGACATTACATCAAAGTTGGATCAGCCTGTAGTGTGGTTTTCCACTTTAATTTTGAGTCTGACTCCATATCCAGACATCCATGGGTTGATACATTGGATTTCCATTGACAGTTTCTGTGTGATTTTTTTGTCAGCACATTTAACTATGTAAAGACCAAAGTATTTCATACGATTAGTTCATTCATTCAGAGTTAGGATGTGTAATCTTAGTGTTCCCTGTTTTTTGAGCAGTGTATCTTTTTTTATCCAGAAATGTGTAAAAAACAAACAGATTTCCCTAACATTAGTTATTTGTAGTTATTTATGAGTCCTCACTAAAATAATATGATAATGCAGTTTAAAAATAATCTTGTTTGTTTTATTGACACAACAGAACAGAGGAACATCAAAATATATTAAAGTTCTGATAAATAAGATGTATAACAATAAAAAATGAAGATAAATAACTTAAAATCCTTTGAACAAAAACACAACAACAACAAAGATATCTAAGTGACCAGTATTAATAGACTTGGTAAGCTTCATAAATATAACTTTGGATACAAATAAGTTTGGATAAATAACAACAGCAAAATATTAACTATGAGGTAGTATACTGAATCAGTATGTCCTCAGTAGCTCCAGTCCAGCAGAGGCAGGTTTATATTTTATTTTTTAAATATTAATTTATCTGTCATTATAAATGCCAATACGATAGTTTGGAAAATGCCTAATATCGGCCGATAATATTAGCCCACCGACATATCGGGCTCTCAGAAACACATTCACCTTTTTTAGTATTTCATTTAGCACAAATGTTGTGACTACTTGTATTGATTTTACATTTTGTGTGTGTGTTTTCCAGGGCAATGTGCAGTTACTTTGGAGAACATTGGTGCCCTACATCTCAAGCACAATGCCCACATCTTCCTCCAGGGGATGATCTGCCAGTACAAGCTCCAACTGGACTCCACACAGCCCGGTAAACTTAGATTTTTCAGAGGATCCAAGAGTTTTGTGAACAAGATGCCATGGACATCAATTACCCTGCACCTACGTCTGGGGCTGGACAGAAACAGTCTGTGAGAATAAAGACTCCCATCTCATCCCATTCCATCACTTGGGTGAATCATATGCATTTACTTTATATCCCACGTGAACTATGACATTTAAATCAGCATCTTATACAAGTAGACAACTATATACTAGCAGATGCGCTTATGCACTAACATACATTTTCATACTACAATTGTCTCACTGGTCCCCTGTGGGAATCAAACATTACAAGGCTGTGAACAAGAACACTTCTGCCAGGAGTAACACTGTTGATTTTACCAGTAAGCCTTATGTCTCAAATGTTTAATAATGTGCCAGTGTTTTTATGCAAGACAAATAAACTGTAATTTTAGTTACTAAAGTTGGTTTACTAGTGGCATATTTAAATGATAAAGTATAACATTGGCTTATTATTTATAGTGTACTGAAATGCTATTTTCAATAATTTATTATAAACATAAGTATGAAATAAGTGGGTAAAATCTAAAATAGTTATTCTTATTACTATTGAAATGTTATTTAAATACAATATATATATTTAGCTGTACTAGAGTTGTGGCTCCGAACTAGAGTGGTACTGCCTTTTTAACTTAAGAGTCAGATTGACTCAATCATATTGCTGCCTTTGTTTGAGAGTTTCATAACAGGTCCTGTCATTCTCTACCAAAGAAAGGTGGGGTTAAGGCAAGGAGGGTGTAAATGACCTTGTATGTGCGTAAACAAACGGGACCTCTGTGCAGATTAAATCTTTTGCAAATATTCTGTTTCCAGATGATTGGGTGATTCTGTCCCCAACCAGAGAGGGTTTACAGCAGCACCTAGATTGCGTACACAAATTCTGTCAGACTGACATAAATTCTGACAAATATAATGACCTTCCATAGAAAAGGTCTAGATGCCCGTGAACAGAAATTCTATCTAGACTCCATTGCAAACAACTTACCTTGGTCTAAACATCCACAATGCAGGCAACTTCAATAAGACTGATTGACCTGAGAGACAAGTCACAAAGGGCCTTCTACGCCATCCAAAAGAACATAAAAATTGACATCCCAGTTATAATCTAAATGTTATATTATTTCATTTTCACACTCACTTTAAAGAATGGATCTTAATTGGGGACGCCAGGCTCGCATTACATTCAGGACCGGAGTGAATGGAACTGTGTGTAACGCATTAAACCCATTGTGTGATATTGTTCCGTTTCCCCTAGTCCGGCCGGTAATGCAAGCCCGGCGTCCCCAATTAAGATCCATTCACTTCGGTCTCATACGTAATGCGAGCCCGGCATACCCAATAAAGATCCACTAACCATAACTGTCCCAAACATACCATAACAAAGCCCTAATCTACAGTGAGAAGAACCTAGAGAAGAGCCCCTTAAGCAAACTAGTCCTGGGGCTCTGTTTACAAACCCCAACAAACCCCACAGAGCCCCAGAAGAGCAACAGAGACAGACCCAACAGTTATGAGAATACAAAAAGAAACTACATCACACATTGGAAAGAATCTACCAAAAAATAAAAGCAAATTATCATGCTATCTTGCCCTAAACAGAGAGGGTGGAACCAGAGCTGCACTTTCTAACCACCTGCCAATTATATGACCACATTAGAGCTACATATGTTCCTCAGATTCTACAGACACACAAATAATATGACACAAAATCAAACACAGAGAAGCTGCCATATTTGTTAGGCGAGATGTGTGACCTGTTGCCATGAGGAAAGAACAACCATGGTAGCACAGACAACATTGGGAACATAACATTCACTTGTAACTATTTGTATTATTCACTCATCACTCTACATTTAATACTGAAAGTAATCTTTTAAAAGTTGTGTGCAATATTAGCCCAAATGTTTAACTTGTAAATTTTTTTTAATTTCCTATAGATATATTTATTTTGTTTTTACATTCCACTTGATTCGGCAATGTAAAAAACTGTTTCCCATGACAATAAAACCCTTTAAATATAAATTTATTTGAGAGACATAGGAATATAGAAGGAGAGAGGCATATGAATATAGAAAGGAAAGAGAGACATAGTAAAATAAAAGAGACATAGGAATATAGGAGAGAAAGATGTAGGAATATAGGGGGAGAGTGACCTGCAGCCCTGAGTTATATTCAGCCTTCTCCTTGTTTTCAAGAGCGAGGCCCATGGGGAAGCTAAATCAGCCTGTGGTCGACGTCAATCTTCTTCGGATCAATAGGAGCTAGTCTGCTTACACTCAAAAAAATGCTGGGTGGTTTTGGATGACCCAGCTCCTGGGTAACAGAGTTGTTGTTTTATTCTTTAAAAAGAGCAATGTTGGGTTGTTGAGTGACCAGCAGAATAATGCACAGACAAATTCACATCGAAATCATAAGTAAGCAATTCTCATATTGCAGGTGCAGGCAATATTTTTAAAACCTCTCAGCATACTAATGTAATATCCATGGTAAAGAACTGTTTTTATACTCCTCTACAGCAATCAGAAAGCAATGTTCTCATGGTTAGATTCACTACACACTAGATTATTGACAACCACTTTGTTTTAAACAAGTATTCTACACAGCAGGTAAACTTATTTTAGGTGTTAAAAACATATTTAAATAATAATATACAATGTTTTATTAAATATTATAACACGAGGTAACGAGCTTGAGAATGAAAAAAAAATATGTTGAAAAGAGTTTTGTAGTGGTCTAAGGTGAGGATTGTGCCCTGGCTTGGCCACTGTCTGGGTCCTTTTCTCTTGCCTCGGGTTTTGTCATTGTGCAGCAATACTGCCCTACAAAGCAAAAAGGCAGTAACTGCATTTTTGGTCAAAAATGAGTTATTATCATTTTCATGACGATGACCAGGGTATCCTTTGTTATGTGACAAAAAATCTTATCTCAAATGTGTGTTCGTTTTGGAGAAGAATAGTAGTCGTTTGAACAGTAACTGCAGAAAGACCTAGTGAAACAAAGCATGAGTACAGTAACATCCAATACTGTATTCTTGTTATGTTTTACCTAACAAAAAATAACCGTGTTGCTGCGCAGTGAAGTACTGTTTCCACACAGCCGATTTCACGACATCCTCACGAGACAGTTCTAACATGAGCGATTTCACCCTTCTAACTTCACACACAAATTTTGTTTGAGATGGCACAAAGCCGGGGAAAGGAGATGGTCGAACTGACATTGAAAATAAAATACAAGGGAGTAGGAGCGAGTTTGATATGGTGGGGGACTTAATAAATCTTCATCAAATTGTTCTTATTAAAGGAGAATTACGGGCAATTTCAAAACATAGCTCTGTTGTTTGCATATCAAAAGGGCTGTCCATAGCGTTAATAACTCAAAAAATCTGTATTGCCAAAACCGTGTTTACCTTTTGCTGCCAGTATACAACCATTACTCATTTACGGGGCAAGTAAAAAAATGTGCTTTGAGCCACTAAACATGTTCAAAATGTCATTACTAGTCCATATCCATTTGCAGTGATACCTTATAATGAACACAGCGAGTTTGAACAAATAAGTTAGTGTACATACCTCTGTTTATTTCCCATTTTCCAGTGAAGTCCACACTAGTCGATTGTCGAAGTCATACAATGCAATATTCCAAAACATATTTTTTCCCCCAAAAAATCTATTTGCGGTGAATATGTCCAAATAATGTAGCAAGTCGGCCAGGTAACCTGACACCGATCCTTGGCAGCTCACTGACTGAATCAACGGTGTTGCTTAGTTACCTCTGCTCATGCGCCATAACACTTGAACTCTTGGGAGCTGTGAAGGCAAATATCAGTTTACACCCGATCAAAGTAGTTTATGGATATAACCACTTAATAAGTTAAGTTCTATGCTACTTAGAACAATACTTTATGCAAATTAGCAATGTGCTCAGGGTGAGAAAGCAACTGGACATTGTAGTTTGGCAAAAAAAAAAGAAATGGGATGTCTAAGTGATGACCGTCTGATCAAGGAATGATTTGACACAATTTTCAGGTTAGAAGTTTACAAAAGGTTACATTTTGGGCTACAGATAGTTATTTCAGGGTTGCCAATATTGAAGATAGCTTGGAAGAAAATGGAAAGGGATAAGTGATGCAATGACCATCTGCTTGTGAATTTGTTACTGATCTATCCACTATATTTTTTATTGAAATTTAAATATTTGGAATGTTGTACTATTTATTAAGTGTAGGAGTACACTTAAAATGTTATCCAATCTGAATTGTGAGAAGTTTACCCAATCACAATACATGTTCTATGACCGAATCACAGTACGTTATTATACAACATTTAAGGGTGGTTTGAAATGTGCAACTTATATTATCACTACCTGCAGTTTTCACGATATAGATTAACCTGTTAGGGATCAGCCCCTTATTGTCCAATTCTGCCTAAAAAACATACCCAAAGTTAACCTCTTGTTACACTGGATCTGAAGCAAGTACATACATATGGTTGATGCTACTTCAAATGAAATACTTTTAATTTAATTTTAATAAATGTACACAGTGAATATGATGAAATACAACACAGGATGAAATAAAGAAAATGCATAATTATTTTCTGGTTTTATTTTTCTACATCCTCTTTGAAAAAGAACTACACAGCCATGTATTGAGATAGGGTCCTGGAAACACTTCTAATCGTGTCCCCTAGTAGATGACGACATATGTCTAAAAATTTAGAGTGATAGAGTGAATAGCCAATGAGCTATATTGTTATGTGTAAAAGTATATTTCCCAGAAAAACGCAACGTGATGACATTTTTATTCTGGTAATTTTCATTAGAGACAGACTACTCTGCTTTGCACAATGTTGGTAATTTTTAACATATTTTCAACATTGCAGACATTGCTAAGATATGTTTCACCTGCATTTGTCATTCATACCTGCGGGCCACGATTCATAAACAAAAGCATTCTGGTGCTTCCTGGTACATTTGTAAACATTGAGGTCCTGAAATTGTCATATTTTCTACACATTAAGATGGATTTTACCTGGGTAAACCATGCTCTATGTCATTATCGGGACTCTTTGATGACGAAGAGTAAAGATTTTTAACAGTAAGTACTATATTTTTTAGTATAATATATTTTTTTCATCAATGGTTTTGGCTATGTTATAAGTAGCTGCTAGCAGATTTTGAGAAAATGGCTGAAAAAGATATGCCAATGCAATTAAAACATTATTTTCCACCCATCTTTCAGCGTAAATCACTATTACTACAAAGGATATAGCCGTATATGGACAAGCCAACGACATGACATGATATATGATAAAAATAGGGGTTGAATGCTTACATGAAACATGCTAACAAAAATTAAATGTATGCTAGGTGCAGTTGACAGAGTGGTGATAAAATGGTAAAAAATCTACTATTTGTAAAAAAAAAAAATTTCATTTCTTTGTGCATATTGTAAAAGTATACAAGTTAAAGTTACAAACAATCCTAAAATCTGAAAATATACAGATGGATACAATATCATCAATTGTATGGCAGTTCCTGGCCTTAATCTGTTTAGGATCAGTATTCTGCAGGTGGAACAAACAGGCTGCTTTCAGCTTTAATTGATAAAAATCACTCTCAACACAAATTATACTTAGACATGTGTTTTATGTACAGAAAGCTTTGAATCTCACAAATGTAGCTAACATATCCTATTTACAATAGCTATGACAAGAATAAAATTCCACGTAATAATGTGATGTGAGTATACTGTAAACAAACCCGTTCGTTCCGCTAATACGTGCTCATCCTAACTAGATTATGTTTTCTCAGATTACTTCCAAAATCATTGCTGTATGGAAACGTCCACATCTGCTTGCCATAGCTAGCTAATGTTCCAGTTTACCTATCAGGCTACATAACTAAGAGAAACGTTTTGGCCGCAACGTGAGGAGGTATTGTCATATTCACTAGGCTATATTATTAGCCATGTTAATATTGTGTATATATATATATATATATGTATATATATATGTATATGTGTGTGTATGTGTGTATGTATATATGTGTGTGTATGTATATATATATATATATATATATATATATATATATATATATATATATATATATATATAAACATAGCCTACCTACAAAAGGGACAGGGCTTATTCACTGGGGGCTGAACTGGAGAAACCTATCTATCAGGGCAAAAGAAAACATTTGTTCATTGGAGACATGAGCTCCAGTTCAACTGGCCTTTATAAATTCTTGATAGCCTTTCTTGAGCAGAGGTGTCAGTGCAGATCTGTCATGTAATCCAGAAGTTGATGATTCAGTGTGTGTGTCACTCATATTACTACACCTTATCCCTCTGACAATAAGGACTGGAATGTCTGACAACATATTACACTTAAAGGGACACTCCAGCCATCAAACACATCAAAATTATTTTCCAGGTCATTTTTCCAACACCATAGTCAAAAAACACCTTTTCAATGTGTTCTGCACTTCCTAAACTGGCCTGCATAGGTTTTTGAGTTCACACGCCAGTGACGTCACTGGCGAGTACATGAAACTACAGGTGAGGAGATCAGTTGACATATATATGTTCTCAAATTTTCAAAGGTAAGGAGCAGATTTAACATTATCTACTTGGCTGGGGTTAGCCTTTATTAGCTCCGATGTAGCATCTTGTAATAATAACTCATGGTGGTTGTATACTTTTTGGTGCAATTGTTTGGAAAAAAACGAATGAAAGATGAGTTAGAGCAATGGGTGACTGTCTAAATGGCCAACTTGTCCATTGTCTGGGCTTTTTCATCCAGCCCCTGGCCTATCTGGAATGGAGGTAGCATCATTAGCTTCAATGTAGCTATCGGTGATTGTATAAATACTTGGTGGAATTAAAGTAAAAAAAAACATTATTTGTTGCAGGTTCTGGCAAAATCTTTACCCAATGAAGTGCTTATAGCTCTGGGACGATATTGTGACCAGTAGTAAATGTTTCAAATTGTGGTGTATAATTTCGAGCTAGTAGCCAAGGTCCTTACGCTAAATTCGACTTCACCAAAGTGACTCACAGTGTGCAGGACCAAAGTTTGCATGAAATTCTGGACATTGTGGTATTTCCAAGGGGCAAACTCTGAGGCTGACAAATGAAGCCAACAAGGAGGTACAAAAAATGCAATTCATCGAATGGCCACTTGAGGCTGGCTGCAGAAAGGAGCGATTTCAATAGACCTCTATGGCAAAATGCCCAACTTTACAACAGAAATAATGTTTATAGCCTGGTTCAAAAAAATGTTTGGTGTATATTGCTTATTTCCCTCTTTGTCAACTGTGGGGGGGTGAATTTTTTATAACTCATCCGTTTAAATGATAAAAGTTTTATAATTTGGGGGCGCGGCCTAATGAGTGACAGACGTGTTGGCGCTGTAAGACTGCTAGCAGTTTGTCCTGTGTGCTACTGCCTCAGCTAATTTCAGTCACTGAACTTGACTTACTGTATATGCTGCTTATCTGTGGAGTTTGTACTTTTACAATATTATTGTTATAAATTATCTAATAATATGTCTTGCTGTGACCATCCAATAAGTTTGTGCTCCAGTGTTTTAGGTAAGGGAAGTTGTAAATATGTTAGCAGGTTCCGATGTCTGTGTTAACTAGCTAACTACTAGCCAGCTAATTAATTAGCTCTGGGTTAGCCATCCAGCGACGCTAAACTGTGTTAACGATGCTAATTTAATGTTAGAAATGATGATGATTATATTTTTGAAAAAAATGAGGTTACGTTTGCAAATTTCCATTAACGAGGTTCCTTGGTTAGGTAAAGGTATGGTTAGTTAGAGTGGGCGAGCCGGGGTGCGACAGCCGCTTTCTCAGGTTGTGTGGAGCAACCGCGATTGGTGAATCTTAATTGGAGACGCCGGGCTCGCTTTCCCGTCCGGACTGGGGGAAACGGAACGGTAGCACACAATGGGTTTGATGCACTACACACAGTTCAATCTGCTCCGGTCCCGAACGTGAGCCCGACATCCCCAATTAAGGGCCACCCTGGTGTGGAGGCATTTGCCATGTGCAGTGCAGTCAGAGGATCACAGATTCAGTCCTCCACACAACCTGAGAAGCGGCAGTCGCACTCCTTCTACGGCCTGTGGTCTTCCGACTACAGGTGGTTTTAAATTATTTTGAATTACTTTGGTTGTTAGTGTAAATTATTGTGCTTTGTTATGTACATTTTATAAAGACTTGATAGCATTTAGGGTTATAATATTTTTGTACAAAATGGATTTGCATGTGGTTGAAAAATTCCGTAAGGTTCCACAGTTAGGGCAGCGGATATTTAGATGTTTGACACTGGCATCTCAGATTGGTGTGTAGGCTCTCGGCTGCTCATGGTTTCAAGATTGAACGACTATTGTAATTATTTTGCGTTTTTACTACACTTTAAATGTGGGATGTTTATTGGAAATAGGCATAGCAAAGGTAGAGACCAGCCAAGCTATGACAAAAAATGCATATCAAACATCGACGTTTAATCTCACGATGCCTATCAGTGAAAGACGCACTGCCATCATCTCCATATTGTGCGCTTTCAGTGTTTTGCTTGCCATGATGTTTGTGGCCTTGTTGTTATTAAATAATATATCATTAATTGTGTGGTCTTTTTTGCACCCACCCAGAAAACTCAACCTTGGAGTACCTGTCCTCACCAGCATGGGATTCTGGACTTTTCATTTATCACGCCCTGGAAAGTCAACCCTGAGTGTCTTACCTGGTGCCCAAAACTACGTCAAGAGCTTATCATTAACCAAGACTGTGACTCCTGAGAACTGATGTTCCAATCATAGACTGTGTTATTTTACAAGCCATAGGTTGCCAGACAACCAATATGAATCTATGTAGAGAAATACATATTTGACTAAAAGTATCTAGAGATTCAGCACAGCAAACCTTTAAATTGTTCTCAATTCCCACTACTAAATGAATAAATAAATTACGGCTGGGTTATATGAATATCTTTTATAGCTCCATAAAATAAATATCTCTGTATGTTTAATTGCTTATAACAACTAACAAAATACATCTCAATATTGTTTTTAAAAAGGTTGGAAAATGTGTACACAAATGTAAAAAAAAGAATTTCTTTATTAAAATTAGCTAGTGAAAAGTTGCACTTTGTCAAATAGTTGATCAAAACAGAGACATTGTTTTGGAATGTTTACCTATGTTGATCTCTATTCAATTAATCCAAATGTATTTCCGGAAAAGAATAATGCTGAATCATATATCGGATTTGTGATTAACGTATTTGAACATATACATTATGCTACCATATCATTTGTGCCTACATGTACGTCTTTTCATTTGAGATTTGCTCTAATTTTGCTGCTCTGAGTTTATTTAAAAACGATCAGGGAAAAAAGGATGTTACTGCAGCAGTTTGCTGAAAGTGTCTGCTGTAGGCAACAGCTGTTTGAATTCTCGTTTACAGTACACTTTTGTTCCAATGCGTGATCGTGTGCTGGAAAAGTTTAGTTGTGTGAGTAGGCTACTGACTACTGTACCTCTGGCCGCAATCGTTTTAATACAGTTATGCATGCACATGAAAGTCATACGTTAAGCATTAGATCTATTAAACAAAGAATAGTTAATCTAAAGCATATTATCTTTATGCTTCACTGTTAACCAATATGAGATTGACTGCCTCTTTAAGATGCCTAATATAGACGGGCAAGGCTGTCGAGGACTGATTAGTGGAGATATTTGTCTTTTACATGCGTTTAACCCAGACTAAGGACCGCTGTGGGGAACGTAGCTCTACAGAAGAGAGCGCGACAGAAGGCTGTTTTTTTTTTAAGTATACACGCGCAGAAACACATTTGCACGATAAAGGCATTTTTCACATCTTGCTCAAAACAAAACTCTAATTTACCGACAACTCGATATCGTCCAGCCCTACATTAAATTTGATTAGCTATTTGAGTATAATATGTATGTATATTCATGAAATTATTGACAGACTTTAGTTATGTTTATTTATTGGAACATTAAACATAAATTAAATGTTTTATTATGAACATAAATATAACCTGAGGGTTACATCACCTTCCAAAGAATTTCTCGCAAAATTACACAATATTATGGTTATGTATATTATGTTATGGTGATGGGCAACTGCCGACTAGTAACCGCTAACAATGCTAAGTAGCATACTGGTAGCATTTAGCTTAGCTTTTCTTAGCCTTTGCTAACTTGCTAATGTCACACTTCAGTGGCATGGCATCAGCAACCAGGCACCTCAGCTCCACCCACGCTCCACCTCTTTGACCATTTTTGGTTATCTGAGAGTGACGTCGAGTGAAGCGCTACCAAGATGGCGATGACCGTCTCCGCCCACAATGAGCCTAATGAAACCTTCTACAACTCGGTAGGTTCTGATGCTGAATTTGAGGAGTTGGACAATGTCATCTGTGCTACACTTGACAGCATCAGAGAGCTATGCCCGCTATCCCAAAAGCTATTGGGTAGTATTAAAAGCTTCCCATACCGGATGCTGGGTAGGCTAGGCATGGCTGAAAATAGGAGCTATGGGCCATGGAAGGAAAAATAACACCTACGACAGGCTTGGGATAGCTACCCTCCCCACTCAACGAAGTGGGACACCACCAACAGCCACACTGGTGTCTCCAATTATTGTTTGGAGGGGAGCACAACTGGGTGTGAATACAAATAGACAGAGGACAATAGAGAGAAGCAGGTGCAGCAAGTCAGAGGGGATGTCAGTGAAGTGGACAGCGACCGAATCTGCTGGGAGTCGGAAAAGGAAGAAGCAGAGGAGGAGGAAGGTGAGAGAGAAAAAGATCTCCAGAGTGCACACCCTAGTTGGCCACTCTTACTGCCGGCTCCCCTAATCAGCTAGTCTTCCTCACCACCTCTCCCCCAGGAAGTTGGATGTGCTCGTCAACCTGCGGGACCCTTCTCTGCCTTGTCCAGTAATACCATAATCCTCCCACCAGCCACCCTGGTGGACAAATGTTCCCTTTGGCATGCCCACCATCTCCACTCCTCTCTCCTGTGCCATCTGAGGAGTCCTCCGGGCCTGAGCCTGTCAAGCCACTGCTGCCGGGGCTCCTTCAATGCCTAAAGGTTATGTTCTGTTCCCTGATGGCCTGGAGCCTACAGTGTCTTGAGAATAGGCTCCCCCCTTCCAGGACAAAGTCACCATCAGTTGCAGAGCCCTCAGCAGCAGGGGCCCCTGAAGCAGGCCTTCCAGCAGCCTCCGAGACCCCCGGGATGACACATTGGCCGTCTAGACCCCTGGGGAAAATAGGGCAGCTGTAGGGACCCCCAAGGTCACATGGACAGTGGCAGAGCACTCCGGGTGTCAAGTCCCATAGCCGGTGCCACTACTGCCCTCCCCCCCCCCCCCCCTTCGATGGATGCCTTTGGCATCGTGGTTACCCCCGGACTGGGGGGCTGCCTGTCGGGAGCCCGGTCTTTGGGAGGGGGTAATGTCACGATTCCACTTATGGGAATCGTACATGTTCTGTTGAAATTTCTCCCCTGTGTGATTTGTTGTCTTGTATTTAGTTGTGTGAATTATGTTCTGTTTTCCTGCTCCCTGTACCGTATGGCCATTAATTAACTTAGTTTTAATTTCTGAGCTGCCCTTCGCATCTGTCTCCATTCTTTTGCACATCATGGACAGCAATTACCAGTATGCCCAGTAGCAAAAATGTGATTACAGCTTTGGGCAACACTGTGTTTTCTTTCAGGCTTAGGCATTGCAGGTTATGTTTACGGTTACTCATGAAAGGTAAGATAATGTTTATGGTGAAGTTCAAATTAGGATATAGGTTAGGATAGGGAACATGGAAATTTGGGTTTTGGATCCCCACAAGGAGAGAAACACAGGCATGCATACTGTATGTGTGCTTTCATGCCTCTTTAATATGCATACAGGTTTTACTATACAGTTGTACTGAATGTATGTAGTTTGGGCACCCCTCGAAGGAAAATAATGTTACAATGAATATTTCTGTGAACAGAAATTGTCCTGACCTCTACATGGTACAAAGTGAAACAACACCCTTCTGCACATGTTTATACCGCATTCTAAATTATTATGCAAATTGGAATTAAATGTCCCAAACATTAAATATTTTTGGTATTCAATCAAACTCATGGATGGAATTGTGTCTCCGGGCTCTTTGGATCACTGAAATCAATCACAGATACCTGTGATAATTAGTTTGCCAGGTGAGCCCAATTAAAGGAAAATTACTTAAACCTTTAATAATCTGCTCTACTGTTTGGTAGAGCACATTTTGCGTCACACTACCTCATTGAAAGATTTGCTTAATGTAACTCAACCTGATTAAACCACTTCTAACATTCAGTTTAGGTATGCTATCCACTAAATGTCACTGTGTTTTTGAATAGTATGGCTTTTCATATTGTCTCCCAACGGGAAGTTTGGAGCAACAACAAAATCACTACAGACACAAGGATGCTCTACATTATTAAGCAGGCCACAGGTTTCAAGCAGTGACCGCTTCCAAAGAGTCTATGGACCCTATTTTAATGATCTGAAAAGCAAGTATCAAACGTAAAACGCAAGTGACATTGTGGGCGGGTCCCTGGCGCTGTTTATTGGCGGATAAATGACTCTTGCGCCCGATGCAAATCTAATATGGGTAGGTCTAAAGTAGCTTCATTAGTCATAGGTGTGGTTTGGGCGTGACGTGCAATAAACCAATCAGAGCATCATCTCACATTCCCTTTAAGAGCAGGTGTGCTTGTTTCATGGCAGATTGCTACTATAACGGCGGATTGCTATTGATTTTTCCTTTTACACAATGTAAATAAAGAAATGTCACAAGACATAGCCTACTTTCCGATGTTTTGGACTCACTCTCCCTAAATCACAAGGTTATGAATGCATGTTAATATTTTTGCAATGTAGTCTAACATTAGACCGAGATTACTCTTCTGTCAAATAAGCTTTCCTCTCCCGTTCTGTATTTCTGGGCATTTGGGTTAAGTTGCAACGGCACATGGATTTCAACATCACATCTCCTGAAGTCCTCTAATATTTCCTAATTAATTTTAATCAACACATCCATGATTCATGGAAATGTTGCTTAAAACACAACAAGCCACAAAGAATGCTGTGACTTCAGTAGTGTACCTATTCTATCCAAACACTTGATGTGCATTTTCAGTGTGCCAAATGTTCGTTCAATTAGGCTACACTGCGTGTTTGTGTGTGTTTTTGATTAAACAGCATTTCGCGCACTTGCTGGCATCATAGAATGTGTCATCATTAACCATGTCTTTAACGGATAGCCGTTGTCCCCTTCACAGCCACCCATCCAAGAGGGGATTCCTCATGGCAAAGTTGCCATAAATCAGTCGTGAGTATAATTCGCAAAAACATGGGTGATTTTACTATTACCATCGCAAATGACTTGTATGTTCATTGAATGGGTTCCTTTGAGGTTGATGTATATCAGTGCAAATTATTCATTCTGAATAATTTGAGTAAATGTGTACACTAGATGTATACCTATTTTTTCACATTTTCGGACACCACAATGACTTCCCTCGTGTGGTAATATTTTCCCTTCTAATTACGTATTGCAATAACAAAGAACTGCTGCATTTGTGTAGATAAGAGGAGCAAAGTGTATGCACGTTGTGCACACGCTACATTATGGTTAGGCATGCGCCCTTAAAATAGCATATAAATAACACGCCACTGACTTTTAACCAGGTTTTTCATGGTCAGTGGCGGAATTGTTTTTGGGAACTGCAAGATACCTCTAGGGAACGTTTGCGCCAGAACACGCCTCTTCTTTTCGCTGAACCGCCCAATGAACGCAAATTCATTCCCTATTTTATTGACGCACGTCTGTAGAGGGAAAAGTATCATATGCGTCGGGTGCAAGATAGGAATGATACATGCGTTTGTGTTAAAAGTCATTTGCGCTGGGTGTAAGATAGGGCCCTCCGTGTCTTTGGCGAAAACGCACACAGAAAGGCTGTTGGACTCAAATTTTATGACACTTTTCAGAGAAATTCCAGCCGGGAAGGAATTTTACTTGGCTGGCAATAGTCGACTGATCAAACGGATCCCCTTGGGAGCCGTAACAGCAGTCAGCTCGTGAGGACAACATGCCCAGCCTGTAAGTACTGAACAATTTGTGTTAGTTCACTGGAATGTCAACGGATGGACACCAACAATCTGTAAACTCAGAACAAATCAGATTTAATTTCCTTAAATGAGACTAATTCGTCCAGTGATTCACTTGAATTTGATGGTTTGATGTGACTGACCATGTGATCATTACGTTTGTTGTTTATGTGTGGTTTAGTGTCATGTAAGCCCATACAGGCTGGGCACCATAGGTGCAGGACACTTAAATAAACAACTCAACTCAACTATACCGTAACGGTTGGTGACTTGACAATTATACAGACATTTACAATGACTATTTAGGAAAATCAATGTAAATTATAATTTGCATAATAATTTGGAACGTGGTGTATACATAATTATTTATTTGCATTTTTTCTAGAGATTTATAATTGTAAACAAAATGCACATAACATGTGCAAAGGTTTTTCATTTAGTAATCTGTAACACCTCATTTGGCAGAAATTATCATTGTAAGAGTTTTGCAAGCAAAAATGGGTAAATATTATAATAATAATATTTAGAACAGAAGTCAATAATTCTTATATATAGAACAGAAGTCAAGAATAGAACCACTCATAGCTGGCTGCAGAAAATGTTTGGGAGCAGTTATATCAGCCAAAGGAGGTGTTTACCAAGTACAAAGTGACTAATTAAAATTTGATTTTGGGGGTCCGCGTGGGCTAAGTTACTGCATTGCAGGACAGTCTACATCATGATAGTCACAAGTTTGAGCATGACTATGGGTTCTATTAATTGCCCCGGACCTCCTGCATGAGGCAGCACAAATTGGCATAGTGCTGCCTGGAATTTATAATAATTGGGATTTATAAAAAGCAAACTTGACGGGAAAATGTGCGGTCCTTCACGACAACTCTGACCCATGCGTACGCACAAAAACAGGTGAAATTAGTCAGCAGATGGATGAAACACATAGGCTTTTGTAGATCTCTCTGAACGTGCAGAGCGTTGTTTAAACAAAATCAAAATACTGCCTCTCATTAATATAACGAAGATGTCACAAAGCCATGCTTACAATTATCAGCCTGCAGTGAAAAACAAACAAAATAAAACAAGATTGTAACGTAAATGCAAATGAAGCACATATTGCACATATTTGCAAGAAGAACACTCAAATAGTACCTGTAATATTGGCATGTTACGTAATTCATCCTCATAAATAATACGGTAAACAGAACAAAATCATGTTTAAAACTGATATTCTTGTCGATGTCTCTGTCTGGCGGTGTGGATAGTTAAATAAATAGATGATGACAGATAGATAGATAGATAGATAGATAGTGTTTATTCTCCATTGGGGAATATTGTTTTCATAGTATAACTGTCGTAATCAGATACAGAAACATAGTGTTCATTTAGATATGCATTTAGTTATTTTCATTTTTAAATGAGTTTCATTGTGACGCATGTCTTAACCATATTGAAATATGCAATAAATTCCATTTGTGCAGAACTATTTTCCATTTACAATTAGATTAATACCGAACTCTGTACATTTTCAGATACAATCAAATGGATGGTTAAAAAAGCCATGCGATTGTAACCCAACTCAAATTGGCTGGTTGTGTTATAAAATTTTAAGCAGGGATGATATGATTATGTTATCAATATCTGTAGTCATAATAGGACATTTTGTACATTCATCCAAATTAAGCGTGAGTTTACTATTTCATTTAATCAGACATATCTTCAAATATGTTTTTGCCACTTTGATTTAATTGAGTCATTTAATTCTCAACACTTTTCAGCAGTAGTAAACACCTTGCGGTAATGCCCACTAGGTGGCAGCTGTGCAGAGCTGGTGTCGTTTTTTTCCTTAGCCTGTTACAGAGGGAGGAACGGCAAACAACTAGCTCCGAAAGAAAGAAAGAATTATAATAATAATATCATGAAAAGTGATTTAATATTTTTCTTTTGATGGTGGTGTCTGAAAACTTTTATCTGTTGACATAGTTGACATAGCTGTACTGTGGGACTGTGTGGCGGACTGTAAGTGTTACATCGTGGGTGTGACCGAGGAGCAGCGTTTCCCCCTTTGCTAGCCGTAACAGAAGAGAGAGAGAGCGGTGGACAGCGGGCTGGATTCTGAACTTCAGGCCTGAGTTTGGATTTCCATTTCTACTGTCTTACCAGTAAGGTCTTTTCCCCCTTTTGGATTTGGAGGATCGTGTCGGATGCATTTTTTTTATTGAGCTCAAACAGGTACTTGGTTGTGCACAACTAAATTAAAGAGACTATTGCTGCAGCAAAACTTAAAATGGGGTTTCTGGCCAGAACATATTTTGTTGACATTTTGTTTTATGGGTGGGAGATGGGAGTGTAATATGCATTGTTATATAATAATATAATAATACTAACTTTTCTTGAAAAGAGTTACTGTGTTTATGTTGTCCTTCTCTGTGTGAAGTCATCTACAGCCAAAGACACATTAGTATTAAGTGTTAGTGCATTTGATATCTATTTTATCTTTATCCCAGACCTTGAGGTATTTTTGCAGGTAAATGTTGAAGGCTGATTAGAACCTGGTTACACCATCACAATGCGTAATGACGCACAATAGCTGATCTTGCACTGTTAGAATATAATAATAATAATAATAATAGCCTAATAATGCATATTATTTAACACAGGATTTTTGGCGACTGGCACTTTCCAGATGGAACGGACTGACAGGTCAGGGATATCTCAACCAACCCTTAATTACATTAAGTTTCCGTACACGGCGGGTGAACAGTCAAACAAAAAAGCACAATTTGTCCGGTTTCCCAAATGTAATCGGTGCTATTGACTGCACTCATGTTGCCATAAGGACAATGAATGAGAATGAACATGCATTCATTAATCGAAAGCATTTGCCTTCCACCAATGTCAAAATAATTTGGGATGCAGACATGTTGCTGTAATGTAGCCAATTTCTCCCCACCCGTGGCAGACACACTTTCGCGATGAAGCGCTAGACGCTTTGACATCGACTGGTATCTGACCACTTTATATTTCGGCCACGGTCCGACTTTCTTACAGCGTCTGCAAGCTTTTGTCACTCCAACGCCTTTTCGCCATTGGTAATAGGCACACTGTGCCCTTCAAACAACATTTTCCTCCTCTTTTCCACCTCGCCAATAATATTTTCTACTTCACATTGAGTGAAGTGGCTTTTTTTGGTTTTCCTCCGTGTTTCCCATGCTTTCTCAATCAATGAATATTAATTTTGGGGCGTTTCACTGACTATTTATGGGCAAATAAGGGCGTGACATGTAGCCGCAAAAGCTGCGCTA
>JACXGM010017946.1:0-19395 GCA_016801145.1 Umbra pygmaea | reverse complement strand
CGTGCCTGGAACACCTCCCTAGGGAGGCGCCCAGGGGGCATCCTTACCAGATGCCCAAACCACCTCAACTGGCTCCTTTCGACGCAAAGGAGCAGCAGCTCTACTCTGAGATCCTCACGGATGACTGAGCTTCTCACCCTATCTCTAAGGGAGACGCCCGCCACCCTCCTGAGGAAACCCATTTCGGCCGCTTGTACCCAATTTTAATTCCAAGGCAAAACATAAGTGAGTGTATAATTTTTTTTCTGACATGAGTGACCTCTCCAACAATTAAGTTAGCAAAGCATAGGGGTCCGCGTGGTGTTGTATTACATGACAGTCTAAGTGATGATAGTCAGTTGTGGGAGCCTGACAATGGGTTGTTTAAACATCCTGTTTGAGGCAAAAAAAATTGGCATAGCGTTGCCCGGGATTTGAGTTAGATAAATCAAATTATGTATCCCGTCACGTCGCTCTTCCGCAACTCCTTGTGTTCAGATTGAGCGCCTGTAAATTAAATCGCGGAAGTATATTTGGTGAACGTAAGCAACTCCTTTGACAGATCTGTGGGATGGCAAGGGGCGTGCACATGGCTCATCCAACCATATGTCGCCCAGCCGCCAATTCTTTTTGCACTGCTCATTCAACACAGAAGCCTTAGTCAGATCATGCATGGGATAAATACGGAGAGAAACATGGCAGAATAGATAATCTGATTTATTTATCCTGCAGGATTCATCCAAATTCTGCAGAAGGTCCGCGGAAAGTCAGAGAACCCATTGTCAGGCTTGACCCATTGACTATCATGATGTAGACTGTCCTTTACAGCAGCGAATTAGCCCACTACGGCAGATTTGAAATATTTCGCTGTTGTGTTCTCTACGAAGTGGAGGCCCATAAAGCTTAATTGAGGAGAATGGTCTCCAATAATAATTGGAATAATAAATATCTGGACTGAAAAAAAGGAAATGGAGTTAAACACATTAAACTCAGTATGAGATATCATTCCATTTCCTCGCTTTATGAGTCCATCCCTCTCAGTTAAATGTACAATATGTCGTTTTTGGCCGCTAGGGGTCTCTCAATCAAAACAAAAGCAAAACATGTACTTGGATGACTTCGGGAAGTAGCGTTGGATCATGGGTTTGTTATCGTCGTCAATGACAACCTTCCAATCTAGCGTCTTCGGCAGAAAAATTTTTCACTGACAAAGTAATGTATTGTTAAAAATATTATAACTTTTTTCACGTCATGTTTGGCGGTTCCCTGAAACTTAGAGCAACTAGAGCAGTCAAAGGTTATATGACACCATTGACGAAAGTCATAATGAAATGTCCTGTGTCTTCGAATTATATTACAAATTTCTCTGGATTTGAAAGTTGGTGGAAACATTTAGGATAATGTAAGCACACAACTAAGAAATATATATAATATAGGTATAGTGATGTTTGCTTTTTTAATGCAAAGTACGTCTCTGTTATTGTTTTGGAAAACTACATATTGTAACTTTATGTTTCACCAGTATCCACTGATCTACAGTACATTAGAAGGTAATCCACAGCAGTGGGCCTACACAATGGGGCATCAGTGGTAAAGTGTGTTAAGCATTGAAAGTAATTTACATTAAGCAGCTGATTGAAGGCAAAGTGAAAACCAGACTTGTAGTCAGTGGTGCCTTTAGCTTGCATCATCTGCACAGCCTCTTTGAAGATCTTCTTGTTGCGAACGTTGGCCTGGACCAGGTGTTTAAAACATGGGACAACAGCCTCAGCCTTCTCATTGAACTGAAAGAACAAAAGTGGTATTGGGAAAAAAACATTCAATCAATTATGTGAGAGAGGGTTAATTAATAAACATTTACGGTAATTATATATTTGATGGTCTATACTAATTTAATGTGGTTTCTAATGCTGGAATCACACCAGGCACTGCAAATAATCACTGTAAGGCACCGTCACACAGACACACTTGTACACCGGAATCAACCTCATAATCAATCTTCTGCATCTTCAATATGAAGAACTTTTCATAACACTGTCCTCAACCAGCAAGGCGACTGACAGGAGCTTTTTCAGTTTAGTTCATTGACAATAGTTTTTGTGACAAATCAATCTACTGAGCTCAAAAGTCAAAGCTATTTTTGCAATCCCATAAACCCATAGGTGAAAGTAACATATTAGCTCTTCCTCAGTGGTACATCAACTTCTGGTTCTGGTGCCATACGGCAAAGCACCGCACAAGTTGAATTATTTCAACTTGCGCAACCCACCCGGCGCACCACATCCACATTTTGCCGGAACTGGTAGATTTGCCGCAGGGGTGCGGATTGCTTTCTATTGAAATGAATTTACTTCCGCTGGAACGCAACCACTTTGCCGTGCCTGGTGTGATTCCAGCATAAGGATATGCACAATCTCATGGAAATCTTTCTGCATTACACAGACAGACTTACGATATGGCCAATCAAATGTGAGCTTTCATATGTATTGAATCGCCATTCCACCGGAACATTTCCAAGAATAGACCAATCGGTTACAATTTAAAGTACTTGGGGAACGTTTAGTTCAGGTTAGGGTAAACCTACTTTTTACGTTTCGTAACCATACGAGGCATTATGTTTCCATGGCTCCGGAAACGTACACACAAACTTTTTGTTTTGTACGATTTTTACGTATCACCATGACAACAGCCTGAAAATATGACATGTCCATACTAGGTGTCTCTACAGTAACTACCAGACCATCCCTGTCACACTCACCCTGGCCACGTTGACGTAATCATCATCAGACAGAGTGTCAAGCATCTCGATCACTGACGCCTTGATCAGCTTCAGAGTGAGGCCGCTCACACTCCCACTCCTGAGGGAAGCATTGTGACACACAAGGACATACCAGCAGCACTGTCAGCATGTTTGACCTGTAATTGTGAAACTATCGGAATACGGGAACTTACACGTCCACAAGGATGACCATGTCTTTGGGGGACGAAGCCCCTTGGATGTACCTAAGAAATCAGAGCAAAACCCAAAGTTACCTACAATCCTCTAAATTAAATGTGTACACGTCATCAAATCAACAACAAATAACTGACGTACCATGGCCTCCTCCTCACATCATAAAGGTCAATCTTATCAGGGGCTCTCCAAGGTGTGGCTACGAGATGGGAATGATATAGTAATACAAACATTTACCCTTCCAAATATATATAATTTGAACTTTTTATTTGCACCATAAATTACAAGTCTGCAGTATAGAAATATCCCTGACACAAAACCTAACTTGAGAAATAATTATCTATTTACTTTTATTAGCTTAAAGGTGATGTTTGTAGACTTTGAGCCATTACAATGGAACTACTTTGTCAAGTGACCAGCTTACAAATGCTGTAAAAATAATAATGTTTTTGTTATTTTAAAAATGACAATGATTCACTTGTTAATGCATTGCTTTGTCACACATGAAAGCACGGCTTAACATGCATAAATTATATTAAGGACAGACCGGCGCATGCCCATTGACAAACACTGTGGAAACCCAACTTGTCACATCCTCATGCCAACTCCTGTTCATATAGTGCACTGCATAGTGGTAGGAAATCATTGCTCCTACTAAACTAGAAGATTCTTTAAAGCAATCATACTATTTATAACTGCGTACCTGGATAATAGCGGGTGACCCCAGTAGCACTACCAAATGCCTGCCATAGAAGAGATGGGTCCTCTTGACTGTTCTCCATGAACACCTTCTCCAGTGCCTGGGTCCAATTCAGCTCGTTCAGAATCACTGGGGCTGAGAAGAAAACCATGGAAATAAGATATGTTTCTTATTTGTGTTCATTTATTTTTCATTCAGCTTTCTATTGGCTAAGAAAATATTAACAGTGAGCTGAGATAAATGGGGGATTTCTCTAAAACGGCTTCTGTGAACAACAATGCCAATTTACTGAAACGTAACGATCACAATGAGTGTTGTAAGGGAAACAAGTGACAACATGGATGGCATTGTGGTAAAGTATGTCTAACTGACTACTGGTGACAAGGCTGTAAATTACGTTGTTAAAGTCTCCAAGACTGGTGGTCATTTTACAGGAGTATTTTGCTGTGTGGATGAAAGATGCTTTGTCGTTAAACAAGAAACCAATTCTGAATTTGGTCTTAGACTGGAGGTCGATTACAAGGTCGATTACGAGTTAGCGTTGTCTGCATAATGGTGGATAAGTGAGCCACCAGCAACATTATTGACTAACAGAAAATAATGTTGGTAATAGTGGTTTAGACAGGAGACGCTGCCAACATACAGCAGGAGCATGGCACAGCGGTTGGCCTGCAGTCTGCCAAACACATGCTAGAATGGCATGAGACCTGTGGTGCGTCGCTCTCCTGCCCAGCGCATGAAAGCTGGCTGTCTCTTTTCAGAAGCTTGGAGAAGGCTTCACAGGCCAGAGCTCAACTTCTCCAGAGCCTGAGGCACACACACTGCGGGAGCGTGGAGAGAAGCCGGAAAATTTGATAGGCAGCAAAGAGGTAAATCCCCTCTTCTCCACATCTGCCTCTCGTTCAGGCTCAAAAAGGGGATGGGAAGGTCACCAAGTGGAGAAAGGTGTTCGTTCTTATTACAGGCTTTGACGATGCCCGTTATTCCGCACTGGCGATCCAGTGAGTCGACCCAGAGAGAGAACTCTGCTGTTAGGAATCAAATGCTTGTCTTTTTCTAGTCAGTCATTCTTTGGGTTAGTTGTGCTTCTTCCATGAAGCTTCATGCACAGTCTGTGGATCGTAATTGGGGACGCCGGGCTCGCAAAACGTTTGGGACCAGAGTGAATGATCTTAATTGGGGACGCCGGGCTCGCATTACCGTCCGGACTTAGGGAAAGGGAATGGTATCACACAATGGGTTTGATGCGCTACACACCATTCCATTCACTCTGGTCTCGAATGTAATGCGAGCCTGGCGTCCCCAATTAAGATCCATTCACTCTGGTCCTGAACATAAATAATACCCAATTAACATCCACGGACCGCGGCTGTTCCTTCGGGCTTTTCTGCTTCTCGCACTACAGATTGTTTGAAATTAACTATGAAATCTTTGCTTAATTACAATCACTAGGCATTGATTGATCACTGTTACCAAACGTGACACTCACCTCCTTTGTAGATGTCCGTAGGGATCTGAACAGCTGTAAAGGAGTAGTTGACCTTATTTTTAAAGTTGGGGTCATACACAAACTCCACCTGTAGTGGCGGGATTGCAGATTCCCCATCACCATCCTGCAGGGAGTACTGCTAACACACGTAGACATATGCACACAAGCATGCACACACATTACTACCACTACATTCCTTTGGATACTAAACAAAATATGAAATTTGTGCATATGTGTAGAAGTTTGCTTTCCACTCACATAGTCTAACTCTGCCTTGGAGTCATAATAAGTCATGTTCCACTCCTGGAAAAAAAAGAAAAATCAATATTAACAAGGATATTATGCATTCAGAGCTGCCAACATTTAGCTGTGAGTGACTCTCTTGTTAAATGCTAGTATTGCCATCCGAATTATAGACTTAAGCTGAAAACAAACTGTTTTGGAAGAAGTGCAGAAAGAAAAGCTTCATGCCACTCTCAAATTTTGCACATTTTTAGCTTTGTCAATTGTGTGTTATCCTTCTATGTTTACTCCAATCCATACAGTCTGCTGTACTTCATATTACACTACACCACCTAGGCTTTTTTAAACCATCTGTCATGCCATCACATCGTCTCTCCGATCATTGCTTTTGTCAACAGCCCACCTCCTCAAGCTCCACCATGACCAGGAGGAGCGGCTCTTCCTCTAGGGAAAGGTCCACTCCAAGACCACTCCAACACATGCGACAAGTAGACAGTGTGTCCTCTTCCCAAATAGAAAAGAACTACATTCTGACAGTGGATCACACTCTGTCAATCAAGGTGTGACTCCTGCAGGTTTATGCTGTACAACATTTGTAGAATACGACCTTAAATGAAATTGGTTATGGTTATTGAGTTGTAATCTCACATTTGGACTAGTGCAACATATGGTGTGGATTCTGCACTTTGCTCTACCACTTCTGGTGTCTTGGCCATCCCACCTTTATCCCGCTCAGTAAAGTCAATGCTCTTCTCAGTCCTGGTGCCCCAAAGGTGAGACATCAGGAACGCCACCAATGAATCCTCTGTATTTCAAATCTGAACCATGCGACCTGTTTAATTGGTGCAGGGTTATTGTCTGTGCTTGTTGTGTTGGTGCAAATGGACAGGGAGGACTCTTATCTGTGAGCTCAGTTAGCTCGTGCACAGAGAGCCAGTGGTGGTGAGCTCACAGAGGGAGTCATTGCTGCTAATAACTTCCCCAGAGGGCTGAGGGGGGCTGGGTGGGAGCACAGGGGTGAGGCCACAGACCCAGTCGTTCCTCACTAATGTGCCAAATCAAGTGGAAAAGTGGAATGTGAGTAGGACTCAGCAGAACCCCCCCGCCCCCCACACACACATACACACACACACACTCTGTCAGCTCCATCCATCCTTTCACCATGGAAGCAGATCATTATTACTCTACACTCTCCCCTGATCTCAGCCCAACCCACCCCCACAGTAAGCAGGGGTACAGTTTCAGAGCGTATCCTTTTGGGGTGTGTAACGGTAGAGTTACCTTAACGCTGTCATGCCATGGATGGTCTCTCTGGACGCGTTCTGCCTCACTGGCCAGCCTCTGCAAGTTCAACATTAGTTTAAAATAAAAATATAATATAGCAACATGTGATCAGAAGTATGTTTGATATCATGGCAATAGAATAAATTAGCACTAAAGGTGCACTGTAAAGTAAGTCAACGAGTAAGTCAGTTCAAAAGATGCACTGTAAAGTAAGTCAAAGGGTTAAGTCAGCTTAAAAAGTGCACTGTAAAGTAAGTCAAAGAGTGAGTCAGCTTAAAAGGTGCACTGTAAATAAAGTCAAAGATTAAGTCATCTTAAAAGGTGCAATTTAAAGTGAGTCAAAGTGTAAGTCAGCTTAAAAGGTACACTGTAAGTAAGTCAAAGAGTAAGTCATTTTAAATAGTGCACTCTAAAGTAAGTCAAATAGTAAATCAGCTTAAAAAGTGCACTGTAAAGTAAGTCAAAGAGTAAGTCAGCTTAAAAGGTGCACTGTAAAGTAAGTGAAAGCGTAAGTCATCTTAAAAGGTGCAATTTAAAGTGAGTCAAAGTGTAAGTCACCTTAAAAGGTGCACTGTAAAGTAAGTCAAAGAGTAAGTCAGCTTAAAAAGTGCCCTGTAAAGTAAGTCAAAGAGTAAGCCAGCTTAAAAGGTGCACTGTAAAGTAAGTCAAATAGTAAGTCATCTGAAAAAGTGCACTGTATAGTAAGTCAAAGAGTAAGTCAATTTAAAAGGTGCACTGTATAGTAAGTGAAATAGTAAGTCATCTTAAAAGGTGCACTGTAAAGTAAGTCAAAGAGTAAGTCAACTTAAAAGGTGCACTGTATAGTAAGTGAAATAGTAAGTCATCTTAAAAGGTGTACTGTAAAGTAAGTCAAAGTGTAAGTCAGCTTAAAAGGTGCACTGTAAAGTAAGTCAAAGTGTAAGTCAGCTTAAAAGGTGCACTGTAAAGTAAGTCAAAGAGTAAGTCAGCTTAAAAGGTGCACTGTAAAGTAAGACAGACAGAAAGTGCTTATTATCTCAGTCCACAAAAGATCAGCAATGTCAGAGCATTGTGACCAGTCACATGTGCACTACTTTCTCTTCCTCAAAATTGTAGATTGCCGTGCTGGGATTAGTGCAGTGGTCTGGGCTCCAATCTCTGGACCACATGTAAACAAAATAAAAAAACACAAAAATTCTACGATATTTTTTATATTAATTAAAAATGCAAAATGGAAATTAATGTTTTGTACATGTATTTTACAAACATTTGTTAAGAGGGACCTTTGGCATCAGTTAAAACCATGAATGTATTTGGATAAGCCTCTATCTGCTTCACAGATCTGGGCACAGCTATTTTTGCCCATTCGTCTTTACATAGTTGCTCGAGCCTCAACCTCAAACAAGTTAATGAACAGCATTTTTCAAATCTTAGCATATATTCTCAGCTAGATTGAGATATGTGGTTTGACTGGGCCACTCCAGGACGTTGTCCTTTTTGTTTTGAAGTCACTCCAGGTTTGCTTGGGCTTTATGTTTTGGGTCACTGTCCTTCAGTTTCATTCTTCCATGATTACATTGTACATTGCTGCACAATGTGCCCCGTGTCCTCACAAGCTTTTCAGGCTCTGACACACAGAAACATCCTGTCACGGTTGCCCCCTTGTTAGGAGTGAAGTAAGCGCACCTGACTTCTCCCCTGTGTGTGTTTAATGTCTGTTATCTGTTTCTTAGACTTTTCCACACGACTCCATCTGCTCCTCCTACATGCATACCCTCAGTATTGACATGTTTAGCATCAATGCCAGTGTGAAATCATTTGTGATTTTAGTCTATGATGTCCCAAATTCTAGCAAGTGGTATAGCTGCCCGTTCATCTTGGCAAAATGCATCCAGGTCATACAAAGTCTTTAGGGCTGGATATTTCAACAAGACAATGCTCAAAATCTACTCTAGCATTTATGCAGAGGAACATGTACAATGTTCTGGAATGGCCATCCCATTCCCCAGACCTGAATATCATTGGAAATCTGTGGGGTGATTTGAAGCTGGCTGTCCATGCTTGGCAACCATCAAACCTAACTGAACTGGAAATGTTTTGCAAGGAGTAATGGTCCAAAATACCTTAATCCAGAATCCAGACACTCATAACAGGCTATAGCAAGCGTCTAGAGACTAATATTTCTGCTAAAGGAGGCTCAACTTAACATTTATGTGATATTTCTGTTGGGATGCCCAAATCTATGCACCTGTCTAATTTTGGTTTGATGCATATTGCACATGTTCTGTTCATCCAATAAACCTAATTTCACTACTGAAATATTACTGTGTCCTTCAGTTATTTGATAGATAAAAATAAAATTGCTGATCCAAACACCCAATTATTTATAAATGATAATAATCGAAATTTTGAGGGGCTGCCTAAATACACTAAGTATTGGGACCTCGCAGAAACAGGTGTATTTTACTTGAACTCTTGTGAAACACCTTAATAGCACATAATACATATTCAAGCAAACTCTGCATTTGATTCCTGCCTCTTTTCTTTCAGCAAGTATGTTAGAATAGAGGTACTTTAATTATAAATATGCACATTATTGCACTAATGACATGATTTCCAAAAACAATTTGGGGCCAAATACTTGTGCAATCAACTCTTTTCTGTCAACATTAATAAAAATCAACCAAAACGCAGAGACTGATATCCACTGGTTAAATGAACAATGGAAAGTAAAAGTAACTGGTGCCACTGTGGTTACACATTCAGTACACATAAAGCTACATATAAATCTTAGTCTCAGACATAAATAGGACCAATAAGGTAAGTATATTGTTTCCATTTATTCTGATGATAGAATATTAGAATCAAAATCATCTTAATTTACAAAAAAATGTATATACTTATAATTACTATTGCAGATAATAATAATTTAGCCTGTATAATGATATTAATGCATCAACCTTGCTTATCATAACAACACTTAGCCATCCTCGTATTTTTTGCAGTGTTCTTGGTCACGATTACTGTGGTACCGCGGTGGTTTAGTTGATGATTGCATCAACCTCAGAATGCATTGTGTGTAATAACAAAAGCTTTAAATGTTTAATGAGCAGTGTGTTAACAATCAGATCCGACATAGTGGCGCGTGACAAATAGCGTAAAACCCCTATACAAAATACAAAGAACTGATATTGCTGACTTACATCAAGTGCTTTACGTTTCTTGGCCAGCAACTTTTCGATATTGGAAGCAACCTTCTCCACCATCTCATAGGGAGCATTCTTCACCAGGCTGAACTGCCTTCTTTTCTCATTGTAGATCTGCAAATAAACAGAAAATACAGACAACATCAAATTTGGGTTGGGTTAAGTTTTCTAAAATCACTGGGTGGCCAGAAACAAGACGGCACTCAACCCATGTAACAACATTTGTCTCTTAGGTTTTTTTAGTCCCCAATTTGAAAAGCAAACATGGGCAGAAAAGTATCAAAACCATCACCACATCTACTAAATGGTAATTACCACCTTCTGTAAAATGCAGTCAGGTTGATGAATATTGGGAATGAATTCAATGCACAGAGCAATTCGTCAGTCTCTTCTAACATGTTCTGTGAATCAGTGTACTCTGTTCTATCATTTAGTGAAATAATTTAGAGTGCCTTACTCTAATATTGGCACTTTTGGTAAAAAGGAGCAAAACAAACTATGAAAAGGTCTTTATTGTTTATCCACTTGATCTTCCATTCAAATAAGTAACCAAAATCAAACCCTTCATTGAATTAAAACTACTGAAAAACAAATGTTTTATCATAAAACAATTATTATTATTTTAAATATATGTGTGCAATTACTGGCACCCTTTATTCAGCTCACACCACAGGTTTTCTATGGGGTTTAGGTCATGTGACTGGGATGGCCATACAGCAGTCTTTAAGGTTAATTTTTTTTAATATACTGAATGAAAGACCAAGTGGGCAAAGTCGCTGTCATGCAGGACAGTCTATGTCACGATGGTCATGGGTTCGAGGCTGACCATGGGTTCTATGACTTTCCCCAGGCTTCCTGCATAAGGCAGAGCAAATTGGCATAGCACTGCCCAGGATTTGGGATAGATAACTCAGATTATCTATCTTGCCACATCCCTCTCACATCGGGCGCCTGTAAATTCAATCGCATATAGTCGGTGAACGTAACCATCACATTCATGATCCGACTAAAGGCTTCCGTGTTGGGTAAATAGTGAAAAAAAATTGGCGACTCGGCGACAGGTGCTTGGATGAAACATGTGCGTGCCCCTCGTCATCCCACAGATCTGTACAAGGATTTGTGGAGCTTCTGACTGGGCAGGGTTAGTGGGAATTGGGAAGGGAGGAAAATATGGAAAAACAATCACAAAAAAGAAAGACCAAGAGTATAACCAATAAATATGTTTACCAAGGGTGCCATTATTAGCAGAGGGCAATTGTAAGGTGTGTGTGTATTGAGGGGGAGGGGGGTATTGGAATGCTGATAATGCAGTTGACTTCTTTAAAATGTGTTTCCTCTGTGTTACCCAGACTTTGATAAGGAATGGAGGAAAACTAAATGGAGGTAAGTTGTGTATTGACTGATTGACCAAATATGAAGAATTAAAGAGATAGTATAAATAATGTAAATAACTAAATACATGCTATGATGACTAAATCAAAGTCTGGTGTGTGCTGTTAACTGTCAGATTAAAAAAAATCACATACACAGAGTTGTTGGAAAGCGAGCTACCAATTCAGTCACTCAGACAGGGGAAGACCGTTACAGTTAGGTCCTGTTTTTATCTTGATACAATTGAGTACAAACTCCTGTTGTACAAACTTGCTACAAACTCCTGTGTACAGCTTTATTGTGCAGTCTATTCCAACTAGACTGTTGCTAGGAACAAGTTAATTGACGATTTTCAATTACCTGCATAAAAGCTCCCGAAAATCTATTATGATCATTATCTAAGTTAAAACAATAAATGAATGCATTGGCCCTTATTAACGAAACCTTCTTAGAAAAGATCTCAGATTCAAGAGTGGGAGGAGACTTTCGATCATTGAGAAGTGTGATTCATGAAACTGTCGCACCTGGTCGGAATGAGCGTAGATTAATCTGAGAAAGCTGTGGAAGCGAGAATGTGAGCCACCAGTCCTTACTTACATATAACACACCAGGATGTTGTCATGGCGATATGTACAAAATCATACAAAATCGTAAGAAAACAAAACATAAGTCCACATGTGATGTTTCCAGTGGCAGGAAAACGTATGCATAGTACGTTTACGAAATGTTTACCTTAACCTTACCCTAACTTTATAACCTCACTAACATAGCATATTATCCCTGAATTAAACATTCCCCAAGTACTTTAAATTGTAGAACTGAGATTCAATATGTGAAAAGTCTCACATTTCGGTTGGCCTTATCGTAAGTCTGCCTACGTAATGTGGCCAAATTTCCACTACACACGGTAAACCAGGTCTTGCCATGAGAATGTGTTAGCACACCCATAATTTATGCGGGTGTGGCAAACATAAACCAAGAAATTGACAGCTTTTATCATAAATTACAGACTTAAGTCACCAAAAACTAATCCTGAAGCAAAACGAACAAGAGCAAATAAAAATAAATTTCCAATTGAATTGGAAGTTCTCGTGTCACAGGTCGCAGACAACAAAATGGCTTCATTAAATAAACTTTTTGTTCATTCATTTTTAGGTTAACCAAATTCCAACTTCACTCATCAAGCTTTTACAGAGCGCCCAAGATAGAATGCACATTGGCGCGGAGTTACCCATGCGCTCCATGTCTGAGCGCACCTGTCCACTTTTCTCACGATCCTTGGAGGTCCCGCACGGTTCTGACTAACAAAATTCTGAAAAAACAATACCAGTTATGACCAGATATATAAACACATCTTTGAATCAAATAAATGAAACTCTGAAGGAAACAAGCCAAACCTTAATTTTATTCATTCTATTTTATTCATTTTATTAATTTAGCAGATACTCTTATCCGGAGCAACTTACAGTCAATACAGGTACATTCTCCTGGAGCAACTTAGGGTAAAATGCCTTGCTCAAGGACACAACAACAACTGTGGAAATTGTTGTTGTGTCCTTGAGCAAGGCACTTAGGGTAAAGTTTCCACAGTTGGGAATTGAACTGGCAACCTTCTGACTACAAGTCTGACTCCCTAACTACAAGTCTGACTCCCTAATCACATAAATGAAAAAAATAATAATAATAATAAACTTTATTTTTATATAGCACCTTTAAAGTAGCTTCTCAAGGCACTTTACATAATAGAACAAACAAATGTAAAACACAATAAACACAGGAAAAAATAAAAAGCTAACCTAAAAAAAGAGAATTAAAAAGACTTAGGGCCCTATTTTAATGATCTAAGCACATGGCGTGAAGTGTATATGGCGCAAGTGCGCTTTGGGCATGTCTAAATCCACTTATGCTAGTTGGACAGTGGATAAAAGATTCCATGTGCCGGGTGCAAGGTCTAAAAAGTTGTACTAAGTGTCTTCATTAATTCATGGGTGTGTTTGGGCGTAACATGCAATAAACCAATCAGAGATTCATCTCCCATTCCCTTTAAGAGCCAGGCGCGTTTGTACCTTTCGTACATTGCTATTATGATGGTGGATTTGCACAGTAATATTTTTATTTGTAATCTTTTACATGTTTGTGTGCTGCTGCGCTTCCCTGTGTGTGTGCAACAAGCATAGTGTGCACACGCTGTGCATACGCCTACGTGCATTTGACTAATTTTCTGTTAAAATAACAATGACATACTGCGCCATTGACTTTAGACCAGGTTTTTGTTGGTCAAAGGCACGATTTCCGACACTTTCCGATGCCTCAAGATTGCAATACACCCAGAATTATCTTGAACCCACCTCCCTGTTAGACCAGCACACCCATGGGCACAAATATGGGCGCAGGTGCACTTGCTATTTAAACGATGCGGGCGCTGAATGGGGAATTGACAACTGCATCGGTCTTATACTAGCAAAGACACTTGCGTTCGGGCATTGCGCTGCATTGTGCCTGGTGCAAGATAGGGCCCTTAGTGTCTGTGCATCTCTGATATTTGGAGGGAGTGGATTCCAAAGCCTTAGAGCATGGGAAGAGAAAGCCCTGTCCCCCACAGTGCGCAACCGAGTCTGTGGGACTGTCAGCAGAAGACACACTCACATTGCAGTAGTCAATGCGGGAAAAGACAAAGGTATTAATAAAAGCCTTTCAGCTACAGAGAGGGATAACATAAAACGGAGTCTGGCAATATTTCTGAGATGAAAATATGAGCTTCTAACAGCAAACTGCACATGATTTGGCTGTCAAAGGACAGACCAGAATCAAATATAACTTTTGTTATATTTTTTATTTATTTAGTTTGAGCCTCCAAGTCAGAGCCATCTACGTTTACAATCAGTGAGCCAGCTTTACGAAGCTGATGAGAGGTGCCAATGAGCAAGACCTCAGTCTTGTCACTGTTAAGACAAAAAACGTTTTGAGATATCCATGTTTTTATCTCAGAAATACAGTATGTTAAAAAAGGAACATCCAAATTTTGACCAGGCTTAGAGTGAATATAAATCTCAGTGTCATCTGCATAAAAATGGTAATTTAGCCTAAGTGATCTTGGAAGCTATCCAAGTGGAAATATGTAAATGCTAAAAAATAAAGGGCCCAAAATTAAACCTTGAGGAACACCGGTACGGACAGATCCAATCTCAGACCTGAAACCACTCATACAGACAAACTGTTGACATTCAGAGAGATAAAATCGAAACCAAGTTAAAACAATCTCAGCTACACCAAAGACAGTTTCGAAACGGTTGAGTCAAAGATTATGATTGACAGTATCAAAAGCGGGCCTTTTGAATATCGGATAAATTTTGTCAGAAGTAGTTGTTTTTATGAGAATTTTCTCCCCTCCCAATTGTTCGTGTCCAAATTTTTACCCACAAACCCTGCTAAATCAGCAGCTCCGTAACACCCCCGAC
Organism: Umbra pygmaea; assembly: GCA_016801145.1. Lineage (NCBI taxonomy): Eukaryota > Metazoa > Chordata > Actinopteri > Esociformes > Umbridae > Umbra > Umbra pygmaea. Next base: position 4,733 of record JACXGM010017946.1, on the reverse strand, counting down.
AAATGTGGGATTGTGAAAGAACAGATGGTTGATATGGCCATGTGTTACCAAGCCAATAGATTCTTTTCACACTATCCATCCAACACAGAAGCCTTAAGTCAGCTCATGTACGGAATGATTACGCTTGCCAACTATACTTCCGTGATTGAATTTACAGGCTCCCGGTCTGCACACAGCCTATACTCATATTTCGGTCCCAGCTGCCTTTTCTTTAGCTAGCTATCACTGTACCTACATTTATTTGAAATTACAAATGTGCTATTATCTAGCTCTGTTGCTTCCTTAGAATTACACACCCACCGTTGTCAAATATTTCTAAGCATTTACTCAACAAATTAATTTACTCAGACTCCAGAGAATGTGTAGAAAGGAGCATAGACATTAATGTCTTAAAGAGAATGTGTAGAAAGGAGCATAGACAGTAATGTCTTAAATAGAATGTGCAGAAAGGAGCATAGACTTTACTGTCTTAAAGAGAATGTGTAGAAAGGAGCATAGACTTTAATGTCTTAAAGATAATGTGTAGAAAGGAGCATAGACAGTAATGTCTTAAATAGAATGTGCAGAAAGGAGCATAGACTTTACTGTCTTAAAGAGAATGTGTAGAAATGAGCATAGACTTTAAAGTCTTAAAGAGAATGTGTAGAATGGAGCATAGACTTTAATCTCTTAAAGACAAGGTTTTTCATGAAAAAGCTCTCGATAATCCCATAGCAAGCATTTTTATACAGAGAATGATGTCATAACAGAAAACTTAATACTGATCTCCTATTGGCCCAAATAGATAGCATTCATTTGAATGTCACCCAATGGCTGCAACCTTAAATGTACCGGTAAAAGTGGTTTCCGCTTGTCTAGGCATTCTATATGTTAATTCTCCTTTCGAGGCCCAAATGGCTTTTGGTATCACTTACTGAGACAAGAAGGCCTTAGACAATATCTGGCTATTGTTCTCCATTTGGTCATGCTGTCTTTGGCTCACCCACATTGCATTTCAAAAGACATCCTGCTTCTCAATTTCAATTAACACTGCTGGCCGCATTCCTTTCCAAGGAAAAATCTACATTTCACAGTTGAACCAATTTCTTCATAGTTATATAAGTGGTTTCACAATCCCAGAATAACTTGGTCTTTGCTGCATAATTATCACACAGTCCATTAATTTCAGGTAAAATACAACATAGGGTAACATTTATAGAAACATTACAAACACTAGATCCTGACTAGCTATACAGGTCCTTCTCAAGAAATTAGCATATTGTGATAAAGTTCATTATTTTCCATAATATAATGATACAAATTAAACTTTCATATATTTTAGATTCATTGCACACCAACTGAAATATTTCAGGTCATTTATTGTTTTAATACTGATGATTTTGGCATACAGCTCATGAAAACCCAAAATTCCTATCTATATATACACAGTATATTTCTTACTACACATTTTATTGATTATTGTTCTGTTAATAACCATGACAAGGAAAAACCTTCTATACCATTAGCTTGCGTCTCACATTATATGTACTGGAATACATAAATTAATGGGGTGAAATTTCAAACCAGTGCATGGGTATTTTGATTTGACGTGACTGGGCACCATTTTAGCCAATGAAAGTTTGAAGTATCTAGGATTTAATCGTTTGCAAAATTATAATATTTCTAGTTTGTAGGCATGGTGAATTGACTTAGCCTGACAAGCCAAACCCACATCAAGATGTTGGGTCTGGGAACTCACCATTGGCAGTGCTCAATTTGAGGGGCGGGGCAAACGGTTGTCTTTCAAATTCCCTCTGCACGCAACAGGATAGCGCTACAACCAACCAGAGCAACGAAGTATCCGGTGGGCAAAACTCTGAACACATCTTCCTTTTGTAAGAATGACTTCATAGCTGTTCTTTAATAATTTCTTTGAGAAAAGAACAACTCCAAGTCTACCAGAGTTGAGGCCAAAACAGATTCGAAAGACTGTTCGCCAGCAGCAGCAACCATTTCTTTGTTTCCCCGTAATTACGTTAAGCCCGCCCACCAACTCTATACACAATGTGATTGGACTGACCAGAATTAGGTTTTTCCAGCTCGCAAGCCAGCAGAGAGTTGCTAGATTGACCCTAGCTGCAAATAATATTTGCTGCTGCTAGGGTGCGTCTAGATTTATAGACTAGAATTGACAAGGAACACGTGAAAATTTAGTTTGGGTAAAATATTCCTTTAATTATACTATACTGCTTTAATGTACAGTAAATTGCAGGGTACTTTACTATATTATTTATCTACATTAGCAGCATGGGTGCACACATCATTTTTCCTTCATCAAACATGGATTAAGGGAAGAAAAATTACGAGTGGTTCAATCAAATACCCAGTCAAAATGGAGATGAGGGGTTGCTAAAATGGAGAGTTCAGTAATTTGGTCGCCTGCCCTATTTCAGACCAACACTTTCTCTAAGCTTAATCCTAACCTTAACCTAACCCTAACTTTAACCTAACCATAACATTAACATTACCTTAAAATAAGCAGTTAATTTGATTAAATCTTTTTACATGGCATTCACAAGTCATTGTTATCCATGGTGACTTACACATTTTAAAGTGCTGAAACAGAAAATGTTTCCCCTTGACAGCTTGGTATTTCATCTGGCAGAGGCGATTTTATAGCCTTAAGGGGCTCTAGGCTGTTGTCAATGCCGCAGATTCTATTTGATCACCCCTCAGGGGCCCCCTAGAGTGTTGGGGGCCCCAGGCATTTGTCTGCCTTGCCTGTCCTAATGCTACGCCTCTGTCATCTGGTATCCTTTTAGTTACTAGTCAGATGCTATAACCACAAGGATAACTGCTTGCTTCCTGCAGCCTACTGATAACATAGGTTACACCAGTTTTGAATGTTTTTTACAATGCAATTTTCAAGCAATTTGAGGTACATAATTCTACCATTTGGTGGGTCATCTACAGTGGAAAAAAGTCTATACCATTGGCAATCTACATAGAATCCTACAAAACAAAAATGTTATGCATGAAAGATGCTCATGGAAGTATCTAGGAACTCCACAGTAGCACAATATAATCTACAGACAGACCTCTGTTGCTAAAATTAATGTCGAAGTGCATGAGTCAACTTTCACAAAGAGACTGTGACACAAAAGGTAAATTAAAAAAATACAGACAGTTGTTGTCTACATAAGTGTTCACCACCCCTTGTATGAAACCCCTAAATAAGCTCTGTTACAACAGATTTCCATCAGAACTCTCATAATTAGGTGAATGGACTCCACCTGTGTGCAATTAAAATTTCACATGATTTCAAAATAAGTACACCTGTTTCTGGAAGCCGTTTGTTAGAGAGCATATGTAAACAAACAGCATCATAAAGACCAAGGAGGTAAAGTCAATCATGGTTTGGGTTACAAAAAATATTCCAAACGAAGCACCATTAAATCCATTATGAAGAACTGAGAAAATATGGCACAACTGCAACTCTGCCTAGAGAAGGTCTTCCATCAAATCTCAGTGACCGGGTAAGGAGGGCATCAGGCATAGAAGCAATCAAGAGGCCGATGGTAACTCTGAAGGAACTGGAGAGTTCCACAGCTGAGATGGGAGAAACCGTACATGGGACATCTGTTACCCCGGACGCTCCACACAGCTGGGAATCATGGACGTGTGGTGAGGAGAAAGCCACCACTGAAGAAGAAAAAAACATATGAAGTCCCAATTGGAGTTTGCTAAAAAACATGTGGGAGACACAGCAAACATGTGGCAAAAGGTTTTCTGGTCTGATGAGGCCAAAACTGAACGGCAAAAAACAACACTGCTAATCACCCTGAGAACACCCACTCTATGGTGGACCGAGATGGCAAAAGTACTCACTTCCCGTACTCAAGTAGAAGTACAAATACTTGTGTTAAAAATACTCTGGTAAAAGTAGAAGTACTAATTTAACTTCATTACTCAGGTAAAAGTAACAAAGTACAGGATTGGCAATTTACTTAAAGTAGAAAAGTAAAAGTAGCCTTGCAAATGACAACCATTTTATATGCAAAGCTACCTGGACCACACAGATGTTACTAGAGTGCAAACATCCCAAGGAGTTTCAGTTTTTTATTTGTTAAAAAAGTTTGAAATATCCAATAAATTTCGTTCCACTTCATGATTGTGTTTCACTTGTTGTTGATTCTTCACAAAAAATTACAGTTTCATATCTTTATGTTTGAAGCCTGAAATGTGGCAAAAGGTCGAAAAGTTCAAGGAGGCCAAATACTTTCGCAAGGCACTGTATAAAAACATGAAATTCGGTCTCCAACTAGAGGACAAGAAAACAGAATTTGGCAACAACAGTTTAATTTTCTTGGCAAACTACTTTATACATAAATGTCACTTTATGAAAAGTATTCCTATATTTGCAGCATATCTAAACGAAATAATATGGAAAGCCATTTTTGTCAATATTAAATAAATAAATATGGCTATGAAATAAGTCCTGAAATAAATAAATGACACAATAAATATATAAATATTTAAATATAAATATATAAATGCAGTCCAATAAAATATGAAATTGTTTTTTATTTCATAATGGTGTTTTTCAAAGGAAACCTTTTATTTATTTCAGGGGAATTTTATTTCATAATTCCACATTTATTTATTTCAAGGCACTCTTATTTCATAATGGCACATTTCATAATATCCATTTGTTATATTCAAATGAATGGGGCGTGGTTATCTCACAGATTCAA
>JACXGM010017945.1:0-18903 GCA_016801145.1 Umbra pygmaea | reverse complement strand
CGAGAGAGCATGTTGGATTTGCATGATCATATTTTTCGGTAACTCTGTGAACAATACAAGTTAGAAATTGCAAATTTAAATGGAATCTCATGAATTTCTCATAATGCAAGACAATATTATTTCTGCGTTTTCATTTATTTTTCTGCATAAAAAACACAGAATCCTGCATTAACGTGACCTCTGGTTAGTAGATATTGTCCTTTTAAATTTAGTATTGTATTGAATTTCAATTACCCACCCATCACTGATGTTTTTCTGCAGTCGACCAGCTGCACAGACACCCTCTTCAGACTCCACTGTCTTCTCATATTTGACCTCCCCCTGCAGACCAAGAGATAAAGTGTTACTGGAAGAGGCCTGTGTATCCAGAAGGTTAGAGAAGAATTGGTCATGTTTCCTGTGACCCCGATAAAGACATAGTACACCAGTCAAAATATTGTTCTGACTTTATTCTTCATTGAGCATAATATCAAAAGGCACATGCCTATACCATTCTTAATTTCTTCATAAATTTATAAAAGTATTAAAGAACAATTCCGGCACAAAATGAACCTGAGGGTTAATAATATATTGCTACCAAGTCGACCGTTCTCTGGGATATGTTTACATGCTAATCGAAGTTTTAGTGAGAACTGATAATTACCTTAACGCTAGTTGAGGGCATGGACAGGGTAAAAAGCAATCTTTCTTAAAAATTTTATACCACTAAAAAGGCTCAAAATAGTACCACATTTCCACGGTAGCATAATGAGGGTCCGTACATGCAAACCGAAGCATTGAGAACTTTAAGTGTACAGACAGTTTATTAAAAAGATAGTCTAAAAGACAGTACCATTCGAGTATACCGCCAGGCGCCATCTTGTGAAAACAGACTCGACCAGTCAAACCACGAACTCCGTGGTACGTGAGCTGAACTGTAAGCAAATCGTTTTGGATTTTAGTTTGCATCGCCAGCTGTAAGTCTTGCTCATTGATCTGCATGAATGACCGCAAAACCTCTTTCCATGGGAGATTGAAAGTCACAGTTCAGCTCAGAAATATTTTCAACAAATGGACATTAAATGGGACTGTTTGGTCAAAACAGAAAAGGTACATTTAGTCAAAAATTGCCACCGACGACGAAGCAAACTCGGAGGTCTGAAGTCCCATGACATCATGGTTCCCCCTACGCAACTCCTTGCCCTCCAACTTAACTATATGTGGATACTAGTGGTGAAGCCGATTGAAGCGCACGGTATACTACAGATTCCCGACCTGGCGCGCGCCAAAGTGACGTCATGGGAGCGCCGTAACCATTTATACTCGTGCGTGGTGATCGCAACACAAGTTGCAGTCTTCTCCTGAACAGAGGTGTCGCAACTGAGGAGAGGCCACAGACTTTGATATTTTCACGGCCTAGAAGAAGAAAAAAGGTAAACGATGGCAGAACTGACAGCAGCATTGACGTTAATGTCAACAGTGGCTAAGATTATCTTAACTGTGTTGTTATGAACCATTTACAGTTTTATTATGAACCATTAACTGTGTTATTATGAATCGTTTACTGTGTCCTTGAACTCATCCATGCTTACTGTTTCCGTTTTGTCACGCTCCACTGAAGAAGAAAAAAGAGTGGTGTGCGCCCTTGGCTCGCGCGCTCAAAATCCCTAGTCGGGTAGCAGCTCGTTGGAGCAGCAATATACCGCTCTCCTACCTGTCCTGCCGGACCAATTCTCCCCTTTGCGAACGCTGGCAAGACCGTATTTCCGCAGAAGACAACATGTCAACTACGTTAATCTCAGTTTTCTTGACTATTCGGATAATCGAAAAAGATCAGCGCGATCTGTGTATACTATCCCTATCAAAATTGCATTGTTGAATGTAGGGATCGACCGATATGGATTTTTTTTGTGCCAATACCGATACCGATTTTTTTTCATCAGCCTTGGCCGATGACCGATACAGACTGCTGATTTTCTTGAGCCGATATTTGAGCCGATACTGCTTTTGCTTCCTCAAATTACATCCTAAAACTGACAAGATGATAACAAATGTTAAAAAAGTAAAGAAAAATAGTGTCTTTCCTAAGATAAGGAAAATGTAAACAGCATTACTTAAAAACAACTGAAAAAGAATTGTGCATAATATGCGCATTTTCCCACTTCTTTACCCCACAGTGGAAGTTCTTAATACTCCCAGTTTAGGAGATATAAGGGAGGGAACAGAGACTGCCATGGTTTCAAATGTTCTACATAAAATTAAAAAAGGCATGTACAAGGCTAATATGCCGCCTAATATACAAAGACAACACAAAATCTAAACGAAAATGTAAACGCTGCCAGATTTGTCAACCGAAGAACATAAATCAGCAGAGGAAAATAACATTGATGTCAGATGCACATTAACCAACATATTGTTCAAGTTTCTGTTCTAAACTCCATCAATGTTAAAAGGTATACATATTCAACCACGTATAAAACATAACTCTCCTCAGATGACGCAGCACTCTCATATTTCGCTGTGATGCGTGTCCCTTAGACAGATGCATGCGGACACACACACAAACTTCTGTTTGGTAGCTGACGCTGACTGAAAAACTCAACCACCATTGAACTGGATTGGTGATAATAACATCAGCAAACGGCTCTAAACAAAAGTAAAGCACACACTGTGTACTTATGTCTAGAACATGATAAACGTTAACACAAATTAATATTCAACTACGTATAAAACACATCTCTCATCTTTAAGCTCTTCTTGAGGGGAGGGGGGCTGCGCTCTGATATCACTACGATGAGAACTCCGCTCAGCTCCAAGTAGAGAGAGAGGTCGCAGAATAAAACAAATACCACAGAACGGAACCACGGAACAACGTCCGCATTATTTAATCATATGACCAGTGTTCGTAACATCTACCATATGCATACAGAGATAGCCTACAACTTAGCTATTTGCAGCTCCTTAAATACAATGGCAAGCAGTTTTATAGACGAGGCATTCGCATTTTTCATTTGGACCCACAAAACTTGCTTAGCTATAGTTGCAAGCACATTTAGAGCAACGTGTTTCCACTTTCAAAAAGTGTATGGCAATATTTCAGCTAAGTCAAAGATGCAAAAAGTTTAAAACTTACCATTGTCATGAAGAGCAGGCTACAGCACTCTGCTAATGTGGGAGGGGCAGTACATGGTCTGCACGTGAACTGCAGCATCTCTCACAAAACAGAGCTGCCTGTGTGGACGCATGTCTGTAATGCCGGGGAAATCGGCGAAAGCAGCAGCCGCGTATCGGCCGATGTTGATACACGTAAAAATGCTAATATCGGCCCGAAATATCGTTCGATCTCTAGGTGAATGTGCAATCACTTTCGACATTCATTTTATTCTAATTTTATTCTATACTTTTTATTTTCCACTGAAACTTTTTTAGTTCTTCCAGAACCACCGGCAGGGGTGGGGGTGAGCGACAATCTTCAAGAATCTCTATAAATGCTGTCCGTTGCCCGTTGATAAGTACTCTATTTTTGATGTGCAAGCATATAAGGTTGAATTGTCCTTCCAGCTGCTTTGTGCACTTGTGTATTGACCCCCAAATAAGGACTTCATCAGTGAATTTCTGAATTTCTATCCTTGATTGTGTCCAACTCTGATACAATTATAATCATTGGTGATTTTAATATTCATGTCTATTGTCCATCAAAGCCATTAGTTAGCCAGTTTCTACAACTTGTGGATTCATTCGATCTGACTCAGTCTGTAATTGGTCCTACACATAAACATGACCATGTACTTGATCTTGTTTTATCATTAGATGTTCCTGCTTTAAACATTGAGCTGGATGTTGCTTGTCTATCTGACCATAAACCTGTTATTTTTAATGCACAACTTTCTAGTCCATTACCTAAACCTTGCTTGCCAGATCACTACATCTGAGCACTAAATTCTTCCACCGATGCCTTCCTAGCTTGTCCTTTTGCTAGCCCTACAGAGATAACCTCCTCCTCTCTGTCTACAGTTGAACTATTTACTCTGTTATCCATCATTACAGATATTCTTGATATTGTTGCCCCTTTCAAACCTAAGCGACCCAAACTCAAAGTTTAACCTAGGCTTAACAGCAGAGAGGAAATGGAAGAAAGATGAAATACTGAGCCATCACCTAGCATCCTACCAATGCCTTGTCAAAACATCTAAAGCAAAGCATTTTTCAGATAAAAAAATGCACAGTCACAAAATCTGGTTTAGTGCAATTAATACTGAACTAAACCAAGTTATGGCACTCCCTGATGCTATGTTTGAAATCACAGAACTATTTTTGAACTTTTTATCAACAAGGTTGACACTATCAGATCTTGTATTTCACCTACTGATCATGTCCCTTCTGAATTAGTCCTGATTCTCTCAATAGTTTTTGGCCGTATCAACATGGATGGATATCACTTATTCTTGGGAATATGGACAAAACTGGTTTTAAAAGGTACAATATGTAGTTTTCCAAAACAATAACAAAAGATGTACTTTGCCTTAAAAAAGCAAACATCACTATACCTATATTATATATTTCTTAGTTGTCTACTTACATTATCCTAAATGTTTCCATCAACTTTCAAACCCAGAGAAATTTGTAATTTAATTTGAAGACACTGGACTTTTCATTTTGTCTTCTGTCAATGGCGTCATATAACCTTTAACTGCTCTAGTTGCTCTAAGTGCCAGGGAACCGCCAAACATAACGTGAATAAAGTTATAATATTTTTAACAATATATTACTTTGTCAGTGAACATTTTTTCTGCCGGAGACGCTAGATTGGAAGGTTGTCATTGACGACGATAACAAAACCCACGATCCCACGCTACTTCCCGACATCATCCAAGTACATATTTTGTTATTGTTTTGATTGAGAGACCCCTAGCGGCCAAAAACTACATATTGTACGTTTAATTTTGAAAATAAAAAGTCTGAAAAAATCTGAAGGTATCTCATTATAGACCAAGGCTGTTCAGCAATGTACTGGTGCAACCTCCTCATTTTGTATTCTTTCATTAACTCGGCGCATTTCCAGTTATTACTTTGTTTTTGTCAACACCGTCAGACATGATAAAAAGCAAATTATTTTTTATTTATTTGGTGTAATATGTACTTATTTAAATCATTATCTGGCATTCTTAGTACACATATATGCTGTTAAATGTTGAATATTCACTTTGTAATTTTTTTTAACTGTTTCACATGTACTCCTTCAAATGATCTAACATAATACAATGTTTACTTAACAAAAATATGTTTGTATTAAGAGACTAATACTTTAATAACTCAACAGCACTGAAGAAACCTATTGTAAGCATATTAATTTAAAACTAATTGAATTGACGGTGGTGACACTAATCTGACGGTGGTGATAGTGGCCTCATTACAACATACAATTCCAAAATGTATATCACTCAAGTCAGTGGCTTCTTGTTTAGGAACTTTATTTAACTATTGAGAACAAAAAATAACAATCCTGAGCACTGTAATAAACATTTTTCAATGAAGGTACAATTAAGCAAAATCATTATTAAAAGTTCCCCTTCCCCATATTATCAATGATCAAATCATCATAGTAAAAAATATGGTCATTACCAGTAGGACTAATGTACAATGCATCACTGACATCATCTAAAACTTTCATCTAGTGCCCCTACTCATAAAATAATACATTATATTCTTCTGAAAACTGGACTGTAAACTTGATGTGAAGAACAGATAACAAATAACAATTGTGAGCACTGTGGCAAACATTCAATAACATATAGGTTCAATTAGTAATAGGCTATCAAAGTACCCCTTAATAGTCATGTAAAAAATAAATCATTACCAGTAGCAATCAGATATAATTAATCACTGACCTCATTAAAATGTCATGTAGTGCCCCCCACTGATAAAATAACAGATCATATTCTTCAGTGAACTAGACTGTAAACTGAAATAACAAATGAATAACTACATCTTACAGTCTCTTCCATAAACTGAAATGTTTCAAAATACAGAAAGCATTTTGTTTAAATACCACAGAACACATCTGGCACAAAGATAATAATAATAACACATGTGAACTCCTGTGAGTATTCCCTGACTGATTTACACACTCCACCACTCATTTAGCTTTATCAGGATGTATATGGTGTATATGTTTCTCCTCTATGAAGTCCATGACTTCAGTAGACAGGTTGTATATCTCCCTCGTCCTGCTTGCCCGACCTGGAGATGACGGTTCCACAAGTTTCATTAGAACATGGTGAAATGGTATGAAGCACATCTCCTTTGCACCTCCTCTTGGACAGAATCGTGTGTTGGGCCCATGAGGGTGGAGAAACTCCACTTCCACATCTTGATGACGAGCGTCCACATTGACAGCCTTTGCTAACCACCAGTTCTGGTCATAAATGACCGCAAGCCAATCTCCGCAATGAACGACCTCAGCCGACAGATCTGACAGTCCCGTCAGGACCGCTCTCGCTCAGCGGTTCTTGCTCCATTGGCTCTTGCTCACTTTCCTCCGTCGACATTGCCAAAGGATCTGAGCCCTTTCTCTTACGTTCTCTTGATACTTGTTGTCCACGTTTCCAAGCCTCTCTCTGACTTCTCTTTTCCCTTTCATTCAAATCGTTGATATTCTTTACCTTGCCTTCCTCCACCCTCTTCTTCCATCTTTGCCTTTCCGTTCTGAGGTATTCCTCCTTTAACTCTGCCTCACTGTGTATTTTCTCTCTCCGCCTCTTTTGATATTCCCTGTTTCTTCTCCTTCTCTCCTCCACAGATAGCTGCTGCCTAGCCATAGCTTCCTAAAATAAATAAAGTCATAGTTGAGTGTATTGACTATGTAATTGGGGGGAATTACAGTGAAAGTTAGATTTCGTTAAATGTTGTCATTTTCATTTAGCTTTAGTCAGTGGAGATGCATTGCCTACAAGGGATATTGTATACTATGTCCTATGTAGGTAGGAATTAGGTGCAGTATGTGCATCCCAAATGATGTAAGCCAAATGAACATGGCATAATAGTGAATGAGAGGTAAGGCACACCTCCTCCCCTAGGATTGGACGATAGGTCGATGGTATAGTTCAATGGTTATACCGCAGTTAGGTCCGGTCTAATTACTTAGGATCATTTCCGATAGGCCGGGAGACGTTCGAGAGACGTCCTATGACACGCTGAGTTAGGATATCCATGCACGTCCTCACTCGACCGTAGAATCTTCACTGCTCACAGCTGATAATCACTCTGCCTTTCACTTTAAAATGCGCAACGCAAACATTCCAAGTTCAAAGACAATGAAGTTGTGGAGCAATCAAGCTGGTTGTTTGGAACAAAGTTTTAGTGAAGGCGAAAATCTAAATGATTGTTAGAAAGCACAATTTAATCGCTTCAAAACGGTGTTCTGATGCAAGGGGAACTGCTGTATAAAAGCAATACAGCGCTCATGTTCGTGAGAACGCGTTTGTAGATTTTAATACATTTTACAATGTACTCTTTCATGTGGTAAACATATTATTCAATTCAATTATTTGTTTTTTTAATCGAGTTGAAATGATTATCTGACAGGAAAAATAAACCTATAAATGTATAAAAGAACAAAGGACTGCCTGATTATAATCTTGATTCTTTTTATTCATGAAAATGTTATTAATTTCCAACAGAATTAACACTTTTCTAAGTGGGACATGTTTTTGCCAAAGTTTCAAGAATCGGTGATATAGTCTCACACATGAAGCCTACCTTTTCCTCTACAGACATTGTTCCCTCTCGTCTTTTGAAAAATGTGTTTGACACTATTGGTCCTAGCCTCTTGTCTGTAATAAATAGCTCTCTTATAAATCGCACTGTTCCATCCAGTTTTAAACATGCTGTGGTTCAGCCTCTACTTGAAAAACCCAAGCTATAACCTACTGATTGTAACATCTTTAGGCCTATTTCTAAATAATCATTTACATGAAAGATTCAAGAGAAGGTTTTTCTCTCTCAGCTCTCTTAATTTTTAAGTTTAAATGTGTTGGACCACTCTTAGCACAGAAACAGCACTTCTCAGACATCTCCAGGTGTGCAGCACCAAAACCAATTGGTGAAAAATTGGTCAACTATAAAAATGCACAGACTAAAATATGTTGCAATACCAAAAATGTTTTGTTTTAGAAAACTTTTAATAGAATACAATAGAATAAAATTTTACTACACCCATCATTAAAATATGATTTACTGCATAAGCAAATATGAATAAAAATAAATTGCACAATTAATTATGATCAGCTTTTTTGGTCTCCCAATAATCGGTATTGGACTTAAAATCATAATCGGTCAACCTATATTCTAGACTTCATAGAACAACTATAAGTTTTAAATGGCTTCTGAGCAGTCAGGATTTTTTTTTTACTATAAACAACATGTCCAAAATAACATGAGACTATACATATCCTAGTATAGATCAGCTACATTTAATAAACTTTTGTTTATTGAATTAAAATGAAAGAAAAATCTTTCAAACAGATTTTGGGTAAGCTTCTCTTAAAAAAAATGATGTCTGTTTAAATAAAGTAGTATTTCAAAGTTGCAAACGAGTACTGTACAGTAGGCTAAAACTCGCTGTGTTTTTAGATTAGAGCATTTCAAAACAGTCTAGTGCCACTATGCATCAGTAATAGACCATTTCATGTCAACAACATGTACCGATTGGTGGCGCGGTATGTGTGTGAGTAATAGGCTATAGACAATGATATTGACAGTGGAAATGAGGTGTTTGTAATGAGAAGCAAGTCTGGGAGTTGATGAGATGGCATGCTGTGAAAAGGAGCTAGTTAGTTTAACCAATAGTTCGGGTGGCAGAAAACCACCGATGCTGAGTGCCTGTGCAAGGGTAAAGGTATGACGGTTCAGTTTGCTTTGTGTCATGTATGAAGAGTACATTAACATCCTCTCGTTTTGGGTGTGTGTCAGCAGCAGCACTAGTAGTATCAATAGTAGTATCACTAGTAGAATCAATAGTAGTATCAATAGTAGTATCAATAGTAGTATCAATAGTAGAATCAATAGTAGAATCAATAGTAGTATCAATAGTAGTATCAATAGTAGAATCAATAGTAGAATCAATAGTAGAATCAATAGTAGAATCAATAGTAGAATCAATAGTAGAATCAATAGTAGAATCAATAGTAGAATCAATAGTAGTATCAATAGTAGAATCAATAGTAGAATCAATAGTAGAATCAATAGTAGTATCAATAGTAGTATCAATAGTAGTATCACTAGTAGTATCACTAGTATTATCACTAGTAGTATCAATAGTAGTATCAATAGTAGTATCAATAGTAGTACTGGGATAATCAGCTTGCTTGAAGTAATATATGTGCAACAGTACCTCATCATTCTCCTCCTCCTTGATGTGTTTGTTGGCAGGTGGCGTCACATCACATATGTACTGTTCATCATCATCATCCTCCTCCTGTTTCACTGGGTGGGTGTGTTGGTCAGCAGCCTGCTCTGACATGTCATGGATGTCTCCTTTCTCCTCTGGGAGAGTATGATCTGAAACAGCATTCAAATATAAAGAAATGCTTCAATATCCCATAACAACTTGTATCACTTGGTCTCCACAAATATTCCAGATGAAATTGTATTTTCAACCTCTTCGAACAATTAAAATGTGATGTAACGACAGACATTTAAATTTGCTAACAGGAACTAAAACCTCTAGTTTCCATGAGTTTGGCATGGTATTCAAACACAGTTTTCCCTGACTCAGAGCCCGAGTCTGATATATAATATTACACCACTGACTTTTCATTGAAATAGCAAGGCAGTTTCTGGAAAACAGCCCTGTAAACAAATTTCAGTCAATGTCTGGACCTTCTAAATGTCCCAGCCAACAATGTGTGCGAAGAAACACTTGCCTGATGGCTACTGCTCTCGGCTGCTACCGCGATCCCGCGGGATCCCACGAGATCACGCACAGAGCACAACATGTATTGCCTAGCAGCCGAGAGTAGCAGCCATCAGGCAAGTGTTTTTTAAATACACTTTATTTAAATATACTTCTGGTGTACTTACAAACTTTTCAATGCCTTGTTTTATAAGTACAGAACCTATACACTCACCCAAAGGATTATTAGGAACACCATACTAATACTGTGTTTGACCCCCTTTCGCCTTCAGAACTGCCTTAATTCTATGTGGCATTGATTCAACAAGGTGCTGAAAGCATTCTTTAGAAATGTTGGCCCATATTGATAGGATAGCATCTTGCAGGTCATGGAGATTTGTGGGATGCACATCCAGGGCACGAAGCTCCCGTTCCACCACATCCCAAAGATGCTCTATTGGGTTGAGATCTTGTGACTGTGGGGGCCATTTTAGTACAGTGTCATGTTCAAGAATCCAATTTGAAACGATTTGAGCTTTGTGACATGGTGCATTATCCTGCTGGAAGTAGCCGTCCGAGGATGGGTACATGGTGGCCATAAAGGGATGGACATGGTCAGAAACAATGCTCAGGTAGGCCGTGGCATTTACACGATGCCCAATTGGCACTAAGGGGCCTAAAGTGTGCCAAGAAAACATCCCCCACACCATTACACTAACACCACCAGCCTGCACAGTGGTAACAAGGCATGATGGATCTATGCTCTCATTCTGTTTACATCAAATTCTGACTGTACCATCTGAATGTCTCAACAGAAATCGACACTCATCAGACCAGACAACATTTTTTAAGTCTTCAACTGTCCAATTTTGGTGAGCTCTTGCAAATTGTAGCCTCTTTTTCCTATTTGTAGTGGAGATGAGTGGTACCCGGTGGGGTCTTCTGCTGTTGTAGCCCATCTGCCTCAAGGTTGTGCATTTTGTGGCTTCAAAAATGCTTTGCTGCATACCTTGGATGTAACGAGTGGTTATTTCGGTCAAAGTTGCTCTTCTATCAGCTTGAAGCAGTTGGCCCATTCTCCTCTGACCTCTAGCATCAACAAGGCATTTTCGCCCACAGGACTGCCGCATACGGGATGTTTTTCCCTTTTCACACCATTCTTTGTAAACCCTAGAAATGTTTGTGCATGAAAATCCCAGTAACTGAGCAGATTGTGAAATACTCAGACCGGCTGTCTGGCACCAACAACCATGCTTCGCTCAAAATTGCTTAAATTACCTTTCCCATTCTGACATTCAATTTGGAGTTCAGGAGATTGTCTTGACCAGGACCACACCCCTAAATCCATTGAAGCAATTGCCATGTGATTGGTTGAGTAGATAATTGCATTAATGTGAAATTGACCGGGTGTTCCTTATAATCCTTTAGGTGAGTGTATGTACTACTGTAAAAGTTTGGTAACATTCCAGGCATTATTAGTGGGGTTATTTACGAGATACAACCTTGATTCCATTAGCGACTGCACTAAGTCATTCGGCTGATAGCGCTAAATCGACCAATGTTATAACAATGGAAAAAAGCTTATGGGGGAGTTGTTTGGCTTGAGATCAAGGTGCAAAGGACCCTAGGGTTATATTACTCCGAACCATCACTTTAAAACACAATAACAAAAGCGTCCGTATCAGAATTTGAAACAGCAATATTTGTAAAATCCTCCAATAAACTGCACTATCAGTACAGGTATAAAAAGCATAATGTCAAACTTGAAAGAGAATCGTGTTGTTACTTGTCTCCTGTCTGAAATAGAGATAAAATCTTGACCAGTGCCCCTGGACCTCTGGAATTAAAACAGCCCCAAAACATCACTGAACCACCACCATATTTCACCATGGGTATGAGGGGCCTTTCCTTGTATACATCTCTGTTTTGACGCCAAACATGCTGATGCTGTATCTGACCAAAACGTTAAACGACCAGAGCAGCTTTTTCCAGTCATCATTTAAATTACGTTTGGCAAACTCCAAGCGATTGCATCTGTGTCTTGGGGCCAGAAAGGGCTTTCTTCTGCCAACCCTTCCAAAGAGGCTGTGGTTGTGGAGGTGGAATCTGATGGTGCTTTTTTGAAACCTGTTTACCCTAAGACACCACCCAAGGCCTGATTCTTGACAGTTATCACAGTGATTCTTGAGTATTTTTTTACTTCTCTTACTATCCTCCTTCCTATTCTGGGGTGCAAAAAGCATTTGCATCCTCTACATGAGGTTTTCAACTGTTTTGTATATTTTAATTTTATTTACCTGGCTCGTGGTATATTTAATCAATGTGGATCTTCTTGTAGCCATTACCAGATTTATAGTTATGTGACCATCTGGCTTTTGAACTGCCAGTGCTTTTCTTCATGGTGTTGGATGACAAAGGGATATTGCATGTGTGTTACCTCATTTTTATACCCTAGTGGATAAAGGTGATTTAATGGCTTAAAATTAGGAACATTAAGACATAGATTAACTTAAATAAGTGGAATTTCATTCATGGTTTAATTTTAGTAGATAATATTTACAATAACCCTTAAGGGTGCCATAGATTGTGAAACCTTGATTTTGTGGACATTGATTTTTAATATAATCAATAAATGATTTTAGTTGGTTCCATTGGCAGTCACATTAATAAAGTAAAGTATTTCTCACATGTTGGTATTTTGAGTTTCTTTATAAATGTATTGTTTATATTTTACAGTATTGTTTGTGCATTGCCAGTCAGGGGTGCCAGTCATGTTGGAGCCCACTGTCTATATAAACAATTAGGCTTGCCCACTCTTCGTTTTTACCTGCCCCCTTAGTCACTTCATCCTGGAGCCAGGCCTGCATATTTGCCGCATCAAAATAGAAGGGAATGCACATTTATTTAATTTGGAACAATTTTGAACTAACAAACTAGTTCCTAACACCCATAAGACATGCTTATTAATGCTTACAAGCTTCTTAAAATGAAAGGGCTAACTATTCGTTTTGAATCGGGAATGAAACCCAAATCCTCTCCCAAATACTCCTTCAAAAGCAACTGCTGATCTGGATTCGTCGGGTGCCGTTGATTAAATAAAAATTGACTTTTGACTTGTAAAACATGCACGGTAGGTTTCATGTTTTACGCTTGGCTTCTATTAAGTGGACAACAATTTACGTGTGAATTTTCTTAGCCAAAGAATACGCACGTTTAAAGTTGACATGTACATCGCTCCATACTTTCAGTAACTGACAACATTGCGTAAATACCGCAATGCCGGTTAATCATCATTAAGACAGGTAATTTACTTATGTTTGGGCACATGCACCACGTGTGAAGAAACAAATACAGGAAGAGATAAAGCCCGTTGATTTCTCACTCCGAAAGGGTCTTGCCGCGACCCTTGGTATTATATTTAAAAAAACTTACACAGTGAAAAGACTAGTTAGAAGGACATAAAACATTAAATATATCTAAAAACTCACCGTATTATTCGTTGATGTTTCTAATTTGGAGTGGTTTCACAATAGTGATGGCTCAAAATGGAAGCTTGTTTTTTTTATTTACTTTCCTTATTTACTGGCTGCATATACTGCCACCTACTGTACCGGAGTGCATATCAACCAAGCTCTCTCTCCAGTTGCAATCTCACAGACCCACCTCTGCTAGACACCACTGGATGGACAGCAGACTTCTTTTCTGTTTTCACCACTGGCTGGGCAGCATACATTTTTTTGCAAGTCAACAGACTTGTCCATGTTAATCGACCACAGTTTTTGCATTGCTAATAATTGTAGCGGTCCTCATCAACAATACTAATATTCCACAGACTTTATTGTGGTGACCTCAATGTTGCACTTCAATTTCATTGGTGGAGGTCAATAAAAAACAAATGGCTTCTCCTTTAAAAAGGTGGGACGATTAGTCAGTTTAGTCCTTCAATCTGGTGTGTATCTTTCCTGTGTTTAGCCAGATTTTCTCAGTAAGTGTCTTTCTCACCTCCCCCATTAGGCATCACTCCAGTGTGTACTCGCTGATGAACCTGTAATTAATTTGGAGTAATAAAACTGCTACCACAATCTGAGCAATGGCAAGTGTTCTCTTTAGTGTGTTATCTTATGTCTAACCAAATGTCCTAACTGAGCAAATGTCTTTCCACATTGATCACAGCCAAAGGATTTATCTACACTGTGTATTCTGTTATGTGCTGGCTGTTATGTGGTGTTTCTGACCGCGAAAATCTCTTTCCACACTGATCAAAACCATAAGGTTTCTCTCCACTGTGTATTCTCTTGTGCGGCCAGTGTTCCTGACCAAGACAATCTCTTTCCACAGTGAACACAACCATAAGGTTTCTCTCCAGTATGTATTGTCTTATGTTCAACCATGGAATTTTTAAAAGCAAATTTCTTTCCACATTGATCACAACCATAAGATTTCTCTCCTGTATGTATTCTCTTATGTGTAACCAGGTGTCCTGACACAGCAAATCTCTTTCCACACTTATGACAACTGTAAAGTTTCTTTCCAGTGTGTATTCTCTTATGTCTCTTCAGGGATCCTAACACAGCAAAAATATTTCCACAATTCGCAAAAATAAGGCTTCTCTGTGTGTATTCGTTGATGAATCTTTAATTCATTTAAAGTAAGAAATCTCTTTCCACACTGATCACAACCATAATGTTTCTCTCCACTGTGTATTCTCCTATGTATAAAGAGGGTTTCTGACAGAGCAAATCTCTTTCTACACTGACTACAACCATAAGGATTCTCTCCAGTGTGTCTTCTCACATGTATAACCAAGTGTCCTGATTGTGTGAATGTCTTTCCACACTGATCACACCCATAAGGCTTCTCTTCAGTGTATCTGTGTTGATGTTTCTTGAGAAGTTTGGTTTTAGAGATGCTCTTCTCCTTGTCAAGATGTTGTTCAGCCTCTCCTGATGATAAGCCCCTCCCACTAAGGTGACAGAGCTGTGCACTGTGAAACAAAGACAAACAGAGATGAAACAAGGTCTATTTCTATTAGTAAAAATCTTCAACGTGAAATTGTATTAAACTTTTTCATCAATGTAAACACAGTGGCAAAATGTAATCCAGTCAGAGCTAGAAGGTGTTTCTCTAGCTTTAAGCTCATGACACATTTCCATACCTGCAAACCTTGAGACACACACAGAGTAGCACTTCAGTGTACCACTTCAGCGCGGACACGGTGTATCATGGTGGCGCACAGCATTCAGGAAGTGGGCATTCCACAATCTCAATAAGCCCACAAGAAACATAATATGCATTCTTCTAATGAATAACTAATGTATACACTGACTGTACTCTATTAGGGCCTTTTGTCATTCCTTGTCATTCAACAATAAATAAATCACAAAAACAAGCCTTGTCTGAGGGCCTTATAAAAGCTTAACTGACTATATAACCAGTGACAATTATAGAATAGAATTAGAATGAAAACATGCCAAAAGGGCCTAAAAATGTTTTATTGACATTAAAGGGACACTCCAGACCCCTAAACACATCAAAATCATTGCGCTTGTCATGTTTCCAACATTACAGTCGCTAAAACACCTTCTCAATGCATTTTGAAGTTCCGAAATTGGCCACCGTATGATTTTCAAATGACACTACAGTGACGTCACTGTAGTATATTTGAAAACTACAGCTAGATTCAGTTGACTTCCTTATCTTTTTTCTTCACGCCCCTGAATTGAATTGATTGGATAATAACACCTTGTGGGTAGTTTGAGAATACATTCATTGGTTGAATACGTAGCTAAATAAGATTGAGGGAATTTTTTTTCAATGGACAAAAAAACTACAGCTGGACAATTTCAACTTTGATCAAGTGTTATTAAATTATAATATCAACCATACATGTTTGTGCTGGAATACATTGAGGATGAAATGCAGGAAAGGCATCTTGAAATCTATCTAGCCGCTGTTTTGGAAGTGGCCACTGGTCTAAATCACAATGACAACCGAGACAGAAAGTGTTTTGTTGTAAAGAGTGGAACAGGGATACATTTTTGCTTTCAACCAGCCAAGAAGATGATTACATCTGTTTGTTAGATCATTTGAGTTTTGACGCTCACATGGACCAAGGTGTTTTGGAAAAACCAGCCAGACGGAGTACCAAACTATCACTGGAAATTAGCTAATTAGCACTATCTAAAATGGAAATGCTTTTGTGAATACTTGGAGGAACAGACTCAAAATCAAAAAATAATGGCCCAAAGAATACTGCTTACTGTTCTTATTTAAAGCTTTGCATGATGTATAGATGTCGGTCGACTTGTTGGGAAATAACAACCGAAAGACGAGCTATAGTAGTCGGTGACTGGAAAACTAGCTAAGTAGTTCATTGTCTAGGGCTTTCAGCCAGTCGACATGGTTGTTGGTAGAATATTTAGCTCAAGATGTAACATCTTGTGATTGTGCAAATACTTGGAGGAACGGACGTAAAATGAAAAATATTGGCTCATAAAATACTGCTAAGCCTGTATGAATTGGGAGCATGGTAGGATATCTACTTCTCTATCAACTTCAGAGGATTTACTGACTGAGTTACTGTACTGGTCAAAGTACAGCTAACTAGTTAAAGACAAAGAAGCCACTGGCTAGCTAGATAGCATCTCTACTTAATATACAGTAGTACTACTGTGTAATACCCACTTGTAAAAAATTTATATTCAATTTCGAAAATGATCAGTGGCAGATTATGGTTAGATCTCTACCTAATAAAGTGAGGTAGGGCATATAGCTCTGGGACGATGAAGTGACCCTTTTTAAATGTTACAGTGTATTATTACTAGCTAGTAGGCCAAGGTCCTTACACTAGATTCAACTTCCCCGAAGCGACTCGCAGGGCACAGGCGAAAAGTTTGCATTGAATTCTGGAGCTTGTGGTATTCAGTAAAAACTGAAACAGAAGCGCCCAAACTGTACTCTCCTCTGTTTTCAGAAAAAATGGCAGAAAAAGCAGTATATGACATAAATCACTCAAGGGTTTTTAAATACTATATAAAATATTTAGATTTACTCTGAAATGGTCCTTTATTAGAGGATAAGGCACACCAATAAAAACATGTCCAGTTGTAGGGACAGATGGTGAGTCTCCAGTTTTTTGTGTTTTTTTCCTTCTACATGATGTTCTCTATTTGAATAAGGAACCCAGACTGAGAGCAGAGTCTCTTAACAGCTCTGCCCTGTGTGTACACTGCATCCGGAAAGTATTCATAGCGCTTCACTTTTTCCACATTTTGTTATGTTACACCCTTATTCTATAAATGGATTAATTATTTATTTCCCTTAAAATTCTACAAACAATACTCCATAATGACAATGTGAAAGCAGTGTGTTTGAAAAATTTATTAAAAATAAAAACGAAAAAAGCACATGTACATAAGTTTTCACAGCCTCTGCTCAATACTTTGTTGAAGCACCTTTGGCAGCAATTACAGCCTCAAGTCTTTTTGAGTATGATGCTACAAGCGTGGCACAACTATTTTTGGGCAGTTTCTCCCATTCTTCTTTGCAGGACCTCTTAAGATCCATAAGGTTGGATGGGAAGCGTTGGTGCTATCGGCCCTGTTTCAAAGCTGTCTCTGGAACAATGAGATTGCGGGCACTAAGATAGATTTGAATTCTGGACCTTGTGGTATTTCAAGTGCAGACTGATACAGAAGCAGCCGAGTGGACTACAAAATGTACTCTCCGTTGTTCTCGGAAGCATTGGCAGGCAGACCATTTTATATGACATAAATCATCTCTGGTAATGTTTCTTTATATTATTATTATATTATGAAACTCCAAAAAATGCCTAGTACTTCAAGAGTAAGAATGAGACAAGGCTCGTCAATCTGCCACCAGATGCATCATCAAATGAGCCAACAATGAGGACATACCCCAAAGACAAATCAGTAGGATTTGGGGCCTTTTACCTTCTACACAATATGATAAATAGAGACAAGGAATCTTGTGCATAAAGGGCAAGGCCAGAAACCACTTCTGAATGTGCGTGAGGTCTGATCCCTCAGAAGTCACGGTCTTAACTAAAAACCGTCCTGAGGATGTAATTGATATACTTTCATGGGCTCAGGAATACTTTGGCAAACCTATGTCAGTCAACACCATTTTCTGCTGCAGATGCAAGTTAAGGCTTTGCTATGCTTAGGAGAAGCCATACATCAACACTGTCCAGAAGCGATGCTGACCTATTTCACCTCAGTCTCATCTGAGATGAACAGTAGCACAGTGGAATCGTGTTTTGTGGTCTGACGAGTCAACATTTCAAATATTTTTTGATACGGTATCGTCTTCTTGATGGTGCTGCATTAACAACCAGTCGGCTGAAGATCTAAGGGAAACGCTAATAAAGGAATAATGTTTGTAAATGACATTATAAATGAAGCCGAGGGAGTGATGCCTTACATGCAGTTAACAAAAACGTATGGTGATGTATGCTCTCTACAAAAATATAATCAACTAACCGCAGCAATACCATATACTTGGAAGAAGAAAATACAAGGGGGGAAAAGGTCTGATCTTGTCTGTCAACCATGTATTAAAGATCTCACATGGATGAGGAAAATACGGATAAACAAAGAAATATATCAATTCCATCTAAGAACAAAAAAACTGGTTGCTTTTCAATATAAACTACAAAATAGCTGGGAAGAAATTTTTATGTTCCGATCCCATGGCATAACGCATTTTGATTAATACGTAAAACAACACCAGACTCAAAAATTAGAATATTTCAATACAAGTTATTATACAAAATATTGGCAACAAATAAAAATCTATTATTTTAAAAGTGGGAAATACAATCTTCCCAACTCTGCAGATTTTGCTCTGAGGAAGCAGAATCTATAGATCATCTTTTTTGGTACTGTCCTTATGTTGCTTGTTTTTGGTCACAGGTACAAGAATGGATGAATAAATGCAATATTTGTTTTGAATTAACGTTACAAATAGCAATGCTTGGAGACTTAAAATGTAGTAGTCAGACAATTAATAAT